>JANZLQ010000078.1:42238009-42259074 GCA_026212715.1 Elanus axillaris
TACAGTGAAAATTAGCCACTTATGCCTTACTAGCTTTTAAGTCCTCACCACATTTTGACCTCTATCTATCTCCATTATTTACCTCACGACAATTAAGCTACCTCCATAAGGAATGTGGTCTATGTGATTTTGTTTAGGATATACATAAGTGCAAAGATCCTTGAAAATGTTTTATGAATGTAGAACTGTAACTGATATTTGATAACCGGATCTATTCTGTGTCTTTGTCAGATGGCAAACTTTTTTCTTTCTCTTTTTTTTTTTTTAAAGGAGGCCTATTTACTTCCAATTTCCACAACGAACTGGAAATCATAGATGAAAGCTTGCATCTAGATGATTTTCAGCAAGGGAGAGATCAATTTATAATGTGTCATGGAAATTAAAAATAAAATTACTGGCCATTTTAGAATTGTGGACAGGGCAGCAGGAAGCTGGGAGGACTACAAAAGGAAAAAAAAAATCCTGGGAAAGAACAAGCACAGAACAGCAGGAAGTCTAAAATCACCCAAACAAATTTTAGAGATTAGATGGAAGCATGATGAAGTGTTCAGCTGTTCCTACCGGTACATACACTGAAAACACTACAGTGCAATTCGAGGCAGGAGAACCAGAATCCTTGACAAATTCTATTTCTTAGCGCAGTCTCAAGCCAGCACTGTTCACTACCAGCAATCTGAAAATTCTTGGTAAAGTAACATGTCAAGAAGCATCTTGTATCATCAAATCCTGACCCACTCTGAAAGGAAGATACTTCCCATGAAACACACTGACACGTATCGAAAAAAAGTCAACTCTGTTCTTGTCTTCTGGTATCCCAATAAAGTATCCTCCATGAACAACAGGACAACAAAAGATAAAAACAAAAATCCCGTGTAACAGGCATTCAGTTTTCTCAAGTCCAAGGTAGGCAGCTATTATCCTTTCTGGTTTGGTACCAGAAAACACTTGCTGTAAAATCCTGTGATTCTGTAAGCATCAAGGAATCAAATCTTTACCTCCTAGTGCCATAAGACAACCTACTGCCTACCACGGCAGAGCAACATAAAAAGAATCCATGAAAATAACCAGCATATGGGAAAGATGAAACCATACCAAACTGCTTGCAATTCTACAAAATAAAATACAAATGTCGAGCCTGACACCAAGTTTGTGGCAGTGAGCAAGCCTGCCCCTGCAGACAGAGAAAGAACAAGAAGTAGGACAAAAGAACCAAGACCTACAGCTCCTTGGCAAAACTTCCAAGATACTGGTGGGAGAAAGAGGGTTGCAGATGAAAGATCAACAGGTAAATGGAACTGGTACCTTTGCAACATCTGTGTGCTGTTCTGGCTGTTGTGATTCACCCTAGAACTGAAGCTAGGGACATGTCCATAGCCTTTGAGGACAGAAATTAGATGGAACTATTGTCTTCCTTAGGGGAGATACTGCATCTGAGAATATGCTTCAATTCTTTAAAGGTGCCAATAATTTCACCCAATCTAGCGCTGAACAAGGATGGATTTTCAAACAGACATTTCTCAAGAGAAGTAATGGAATCAGAATATTGGTCTATTGAAAGGCCTATACATATGTTTGAGGTACTCCTATATTTTATTGTGGAATAATTTCAATGGTCAGAAATTTGAGAATTAAAAGGACAAAAGTGTGAGCAAAGTTACACTGCAAAGAAATCTCCAGTGATGGATCAGCTGCTCTCATGGAGCAGTTTAGAGGAACTAAAATGATACAGGCGTACTGTCCCTAATACAGTTAGGGACCAAGTACCCTAACATATTACAAGAAAAAAAAAAAAAACAAAACACCAAACACTGAAGTTTTTTTAACCTAAAGGAATACTGCATATCTGCCACATCAGAATGGATGTAGACATGGATTATCATTAACGAACAAACACCATTTAGTTTAATTCCTTGAATTTACTTTTTTTTAAAAAGCTGCCTTGCATTTCCTGTCTTGCAATAATCTAAAGGATGTTTTAAGAAGAGATTGTATATTTTATTTAGTGGATTGCCACTCAGAGCTTATACTTAGCAGCTACAGCTAATACTAAAGGTATATGATCTTTTATTAAAAAAAAATAAAAATGTTTGTGACACTACCAAACAGTATTTATCTTCTTTGCAACGTCTGTATCTTCCTTAACTGTTACCTTTCAACATCTTTTGAACCAGTGGTCTCCCCTTTGTCCCCACTTCAAACTTCCTCTTTCTTATTAGACAAGTGATAAAAATAAATGCAGTGAGATTAGTATTAGAAATGCTAATAGCATCAATAGTATTAAAAGCTGCTGTGCCGGTCTGTACCAACCAACCCCCCCCGCCAAAGGCAATACTATGTTGCCAGCACTTGGCGTTAAGATGGAAAGAAGAGAGTGGTAAGCCTAATATGAAATCACTGTTTACGCATTTCTAAGGCTGGAATAGTTTTAACATTACAATTTCAATAGCTGTACACAAGCATAAAATGACCAATGTGAAGGAGAGAACTAATTATTTCAGCAGGTACCCCCTAGCTTCTATAATCATTCCCTGTTCCTTGCAATCCTCATATCATTCACGATTTTATAGAACTCATTTCTCTGCAGAGCTTTCTCTTATCAAAAAATGAAGAGGAGTTTTATTTACTCTCCACTGACATGAAAGCTTTCAAACCCCCATCCAGCCTTGATGCCCTTCTCTGTACCTTTAATAATTTTACTGCATTATTAGGACTGGATGATCATAAGTGCCTGAAATAGTCAAGACTTGGGCAGAGTGGATTTCTCCAGGGGAATAACAACATTTTGTGATTCAAGTAACAAAGACCCTTTTGCATTCATTCAGCATCCAAAACTACAAAAAAAATTTTTTTTTAACATAAAATCGAACTTGAGTGCCTTATACTAAGGGCACAATAAGACAGCAGGCTGGCATATTTTCAAGAGTAGCTGTAGGAGTATTTATGCTTTCAGCAGCAGAGGTACCTGTGTGTAACACTCTGCATTGCTCATGTTCCAGTAAATACTCTACATTATCGAGCAGGATCATTATAAGCTATGGTACTGAGGGACAGGAGACATGGAAGTAGAGTGGGTTTTTTCCTAAGGAGTTTTCGGTTACATATGGCAGTTTCCCATTCCATTCCCTAAATGTAGTATTCTTTCCAAATTTTAAAAAGTTTTTACATGTAAACACACACACCTATACACACACAAACCCCCTACCTTTTTTCACAACCTCTGCAATAACTATTAAACAGCTAAGAATTTTTACTGAGTTTCTAGTTATCCTGTAAACTCTTCCTAAAAAGATCCAGAATCCCATTTGCTCTGCTCCATAACAATCTCAGTGTTCCAGAAAACCACCATAAGATTATACCAAGAGTGCTCATACCGTTTCTTTGTGCAGTCTTGAAAAGAAGTTTTTGGGCTAATATCCTCTCCACATGCTGACCAGTCACTATACAGACGGGAAGATTCTAGTGGAGGTGGCGTACTAGTAATTGCTCCTAATAATGGGGAAAATAATTGAGTGTCCATTTCTTGTTTCTTGCTATTTACCTACGCTGAAAAAAAAGGAAACATTTTTAACATTAGATGTTTATGTAAATGAGCAGTAAAGGCAACAAAGCAAACCCTCCCTTTTATATATATCTTGAGCTAAATAATTTTTCAGGAAAATGAAACGTAGCTATGCTGAAAGGATACAGTTTAAAACTTGTTCCCTCCACTGCCTTAACACAGTCCAAATCTGACAAATTTATGCATCTTTAAAAAACATAAATAAAAAGTACTATAATAAAAATTACTTACTATGCAATAATAGGAATTCTCTACAGATTTCACATCGTAGGTGTTTGCACATTGCGTTCACAAGCTCAGAATCTTCTAGCCTATGTGACTGGAAATGCACATGTCACAGGCATACGCATCCCTTCTGAGAAAACAAAGGGAAGAGCAATTATCCTTGCTATATCCCTGAAAACACAAAATATTCCAACAAAGAGCCCACGGTAAGCAGGCAGGGACATTTGTAAACTTCACAGAACAAAATGCGGGTAAGAAAACTAATCTGTCTTTAAGTACTGGTCCAGAAAAGACTATTATTGATAAATTATTTATTCAAAGAATAAATAATAGGAGATCTAAGCAAGACAGGGAACTGTACCTCATGAGGTATCTCAGCAAGGAATTGTCACAACAGAACCTATGACTGACAAAGCTTTAAACAGAGTATCAAAAAAACCTACTCTGAGTTGGAATGGACCTCTAGGGTCATCTAGCCTAATTCCCTACTCAGAGCAGACCCATTTAAATCAGGCTACTCAAAAACTTGCCCAGTTGAGTTTTGAGATCCCACCACTTCCTCTCTGGGCAAATTTTTCTATAACATCTAACTGCTGTCCTGGTTTAAAAAAGATCTGGACCGCTTTCTCTATAACCTCCCACAAGGCAGCTGCACGCACCCGTAAGATCTTCTCTTTCTCTTCTCCAGGCTGATCAGACCCAGAGCTCTCAGCCTCTCCTCAGACATCCCGTTCTCCAGCCCACAACCATTTTGGAAGCCTCTGCAGGACTCACTCCAGTACCCTTCTTGCACTGGGGAGCCCCAAACTGGACACAGTATCCATTTGTGATCTTACAAGGGCAGAACAGAGGGGATCATAACAGTGCTCACCCTTCTGGCTACGCTCTTGCTAAGACAGCCTGGTATAGGAGTGACCTTCTCTACCGCAAGGCCTCACTGTTTAACGTCCAACTTGATTACCAGGACTCTTGATCCTTGTTGATTAACTTCTGCAAGTTTTGACTCTAGGAGTAAAACCTGAAACTTTCTGGAAAAAAAACCCCAAACTTTTATGATAAAGAACTGAACTAGCTGCCCTTTAATTCTCATAAGTAAAGGCATCCACTCAAGATGGAATACTTGTGGTTCTGAAAATAACATTTGGGAGACTCAAAAAAACCCACAAACAAACAAAAAAAAACCCCAAGCCAAGAAACACCCAAAAACCCACAAACAAAAAAAAAACCCAACAGCTCCCCTTCCCCCCCAAATAACAACAACAAAATCCAATCCTCCCAACCACAGATGTATCAGATGCAAGAGGCTGTGGGATCAGATACAGACTGGAGCTGACTGTAGCATCCATCCCTGTGCTTTCCATCTTCCTAAGGAGGCCAGTAACTAAAATTGTCCTAAGGAGAACATTTAGCAGCGTCTGTTTCAACCCAATTCTAGAAGCCTTTCTTAGTGAACTGAGGTTCTTATAAGCACAAAGAAAAGCACCACTAAATCAGTTTAAAAGAATCTGTTGAGGGTATTTCTTATTTCAAGACATATTTCATTGAAGATGCTGCCTTTCAGTTTCTTTGAGTAATACAACAACCCCACTTCCTGAAACAATTTCTGAATTTGTTTTGCATTCCCGGCAAAAAAAAATGGTCAGTATGCCAACTCAAAAAATAAACTTATTTTTGAGGAAAAAAGAAAGGAATCATTTCCTTACAAATACCAGTATATTTCATCTTCAACCCCCAAAGAGCACATTAAGTTGCCACCACACTCCCTATTAATCTATGGACAGCAATGCCTGGGAGAATGGAAAGAAACTGCAGATTAAATGACTGGACATTCCAATATATTTACACATAACTAAGACCACTTCTGAAGCCATGAGACAACATGGAGGTTGTTTGACAATGCCCAGCTTCACTTGGATGTGTTAGTCATAAAGGTTTGCAGCAAAAGTAACAGGTTAAAAAAACATGACGTTGTGCATGTCACTCCTCTAGCAAACTCCTCCAGCTAAGCAGGTTTGTCCGTCTTTCCAAATGTCTCATTACAGACAGAGACACAGAAGGGTGCAATGCTAGGAAGATAATGAACAGGAATTTGCAGAGCTGCTGCTGGCAGATGTCTCTGTGTACAACCTGGCACCAGAAAGAGTTCTGAATATGCTGCAGAAAAAAGTGTAATTAGCTTATTCTAGGACCCTAATGTGCTGAACTCTGGATACCTGGCTGCTGAGGATGGAAAGCAAGAATTTTTTTAGGACTGAGGATAAAATTAACTTCTGTCACATTGTTCATTGCAAATACAGCTGGAATAGGTATAAAAAGCCAGCTAAAAAAAACAAAAGCTCTTTCATCAGGATGGTCAAGCTAGCCTTGGATCCAACAAATGAAACCATCTGCTAAACCCTTATTGAATAACTGCAGAAAGATCTCAACCACGTACTTATTAAATTCCTGAAAAGACTAAAAAAACACAACATGAAAACAACAAATGGTGCTACAGTGATGACTGGGTCCTCAAAAACATTCAAACCAATCTACTAAACTCCCATTTTATTGCTTCTGAGATAAAAATTGCATTGTCACTAGGATCCATATTGCCATCTCTGAGACTGGTGCTTACCTTTGAAGCCCTGAACAAGCCAATAGAAAACAGAGGGTTTAAGGGAAATTTACACTGTCTGAATAGAGCTTTATGCATTCAGTCTGTCTAGAGCCACTTTAAAAGTTTTTTATAGCTAGAGCTTTTAAAAAATATATTTATATCTAAATAAACTAAAAGAACAAAACTTCAATATTCACCATTTTCCTATCTCAAGCCCCATCCTTTCAAGAGAGAAAATGTGAAGTTAATTTAATTTTTCTCTCTCCCCTCTTTCAAGAAAAGAACAGTAAAATCTTGCTTACTACAAATCCTTGGCTGGAATTTGGTTTAGTGAAAACTGTCACAGACTCAGAAGTTCTCCCTTCCTGGGACTTGTCTGAAAAGGTACTAAAGAAATATTACCTGGCTAAGTATGCTCCTACCACGTACAGGACAGAACAACCCTTTAGTGAATTTTCGAATAAAAAAAAGCTTACACTGAGGGCTTATCACTTGCTATAAGCTTCTCTTACACATCCAAACAAATCCCTAATAACAGAATTAGAGGTACTATAACCCTGTAGAGGCTAGAAACATATTCTGTAACATTCTACACAAACACACCGTCAGTATCTCTGTCATTAGAGATAAGAACAACTTCCTGGCCCAGAGACTAAATGGCATGACAGTGCTCGCGTGATACAGGTACTCTTACCCTGCAGAAAAAGGAGGAAGGTGATATCCAAATTATCTGCTACAAGTGACTCCTGAACAACACACAAGTATCATTTAGGAAAGTAGTAGCTGACCAAGGCCAAAATTTTAGCAACAATTTAGCAGTATTAACAAGCAAATGTCAATGCTGGGAAGCAACACAGAGATAAATTATGCTCCTTGGCTACAGTATAAAATACTTTTACACAGATTAAAAATAGGATCTGTAACCAATGGATTTATCTTTTATTTTCAGAGACATTAATCACTGCTAATGTGAGTTGTGCAGGACAATGTGACTAAAGATCAGTAGAAGAGGTACTTCATGTACCCTAGATACAGCCTTGTCACTCAGCACTTCCAAAACGCTGGAGTCTGTCATTCTAGCTAGTTAAACAGAATTTCAAAATAACTAAGAAACTCTCATCTGTGCTTTACAGATGAACTATGAACAAGTTGCAGTAAAAAAAGAAAAAGAGATAAAACAGTGTGTTGTCTCCTACAGCTTGCTTTAGTTTCAAAATTCTTCACTGAATTTCAGATAGAGTCATAACCTCCATAACTGGCTTTGCAAAGAAAGAACTGGCTGCAGAGGCATAGACATGTTTTGCTCAGAGTTCCAACCTTAAAAATCAATGAATGAAATGCTGTCTCAAAAAAGAAAAGAAAAAAAATTTAAAAAAAAAAATCAAATGACAACTCCTACAGTCTTCAGTAGGGCTTTTACTTGATTCTTTCCACCCTGCAAATCATGGAAAAGCCACTGCTATCACTAAATTACCTCTCAAAAACAACAACAAAAAACTTACCACATCTAAAACCTAGATACATTATCTTGATGGATTTTTTTTCTTTCAAAGCATAAAGACACAGCTTCTGTTCTTTCCTATAAAAATGGAAATGTGCATGTACCGAACTCTCTCCCTGCACACAAAACTGAACACTTTTTTCCAAGATGTCTAATACTATTAAGTCACATCTTATCTTCAAATGTATGCAGAGGGCTTTTAACTTCTGCAAGCAGCTCATCACAACTGAAGAGTAAGCAAACTGAAAGATTTACCAAAACCATTCACCTTTTCCAAAAGCCTCATGCAGTTCTTTGTATTTAGAAGTTCTTCCAAACTTTCTTTTGTTTGAGGAGATATAAACAAATAGAACTTCAGTAGTACAATGTTAACATTTCAACTATAAAAACATATGAAACTAAATAGTATCAAAGCTATTAGGCATCACTATTGTTATGGTATCTGTGACATGAGTCCTGTACTCCACTGAACACTGACTTGCTTTATGCTACCTGGCTCCTTTGTGCTTCTGCTTCGTCCAGGCTGCACACTAAGGATTTGCTGTTACTACATAGATGGTTTCATTGGTCCGGCAGCGAGGGCAAAGACCTGGAGGAAGGCTGTTACTCCCTCACTCCTCTTCCTGCTATCCTCCCATTCCCCAACCAAGTTTCAAGCTAGCACAGCTGCCAGGCTTGTAGAGGCAGATGAAATCTGCAGAACTTCGTAAAGGACTTGAATTGGGAGCAGAGAATCCTGCACGGCAGAGATCTTGGAACGGCTGAGGGTAGAAGGGACCTTTGGAGTCAAGGCCCCTACTCAGAGCAGGTTGCTCAGGACCTTGTGCAGTCAGGTCCTGAGCACTGCCAAGGATAGACAGGAGAAGTGCCAGTGTGCTCCCACTGCACCTCTGGACACAGATATGAGACAAATTTTCCAGAGAGAGGTTTCTGCCCCACCACACTGCTGCTTGAGATGGGCAGCTAGGAGACAGAGATCTATGAACTTCTGAAAATCCTCTGGCCAAAGATTTAACAGCATGGTGAATACAGCAGCAGACGCAAATACTATTTCTCGTTACTGGAAATGTTTTTTTCTTGTGCTGTCCAGCTAAGTACTGGAAACAGTTCAAGACTGTAACCATCTATTCTGAGATGGTAATAGCTGCTGACAGAGCAGGGAAGGCCCCTCAAGCAGACTGCAATTAATTTTAGGGAGTTTCAATAGGAATCACTACATTATGCCAATTGTATGAAAAGTTTGCAGTGATGTTACATATATCTGGGGTACCTTGCTGAACTATAGCATTAGAGGACACAGACTGAAAAAGTTCAGCTGGGCATCACTCTCCTGTTTGGAGGCAAGAACAGTTTATGGCTTATACCAGACTAACAATTCTCTGAAAAGATATAAGCTAAAAAATAATGTGATCAGAGCTAAATATTTGCTTCATCATATAATTAGAAGAAATTACTTTTATTGACATAAAGTCCCATCTGACAGAAAGTTCTTGATTTTCCAAAAAGCATTTGAGCTAAATTAGGAAAAAGCCTTTTTACAGTCACTTATCCTAAAACTGCAGGAGCTCACTGCTACAGACCACTGCTCACAGATGCTTTTTATAAACATATAACGACAGTAAATGACAGCACTGCACAGTATTATTACTTATATACTGAGTGTATTCTTCTCTGATTTCTTGGCAGGATAGATACTTCCTGTTTACTTCTTGTTTTTCTTGGCAAGATAAAGCAAACCTAAGAAAAAGCATTGTTTTGTTTTTTTGACTTAAGACTTCTAGCAACTCCTACTTACAGCTACCTTAATCTATAGCACACTGAAACTGGTTAACCCATTCAGGATGCACTGCTAGTAATTCTCTGAAACAAGTGGGTAAAAAAAAATCAGAATTCTATAAATTGCCTTCTTGGTTTACCTTGGAAACTAAGCAGCAGAAGTAAACAGGTGACAGGGATATGTCAAAAACTAAAACCAGGGAGAAAACAGGTCAGTTATTCAGCTATCTCTTAACATCAGGGACAAAACCATAAAAATGGCAGATTACCAGGGACATCCTTCTAAATCCCAGTTCCATATAATCTAAAAGACTTGTTACAACAGCAAAGGGAAATGCTCCTTTTCAGCAGTCAAAGAATTAAGAAACTTTTTTTCTGAGAAAAAAGGAATCAAGTTTGTCAGACCTCTCTTAGTTGGGTCAAAAGCATATAAAAAAAGCACCACTTAAGGCGGGGGGAGTGGGGAAGTATGTTTATGAGATTCTTGTTCAATATGGGTTCTATAGTCCACTTACCATTAAGAACACTCATGGGATACTGGGCCATTTCTTTTGTTTATTTTGAACACTAGCATCTAAAACCATTCATTTCATAAAACCAAAGATGTTTTTTGTCCATGGTAACTTCCAGCAGTTGTTCTTCAGAAGACTTTGGTAAGTCTCAGAAATGCCCTTGACAAGAGGCACTCAAAGCCAGACTGAATGAGGAACTGCTGACTTCCATGAATAGAGGATTACTCTCCTGCACTAACACAAATAGTGAAAGCTGCTCCGTTTGTAATGTAGCATTCTCTTCAGGTGTTGAGGGTTTTTTGTTCTGTGGTTATTCAATACATTTAGTTAGAAAAACCAACATATCATACAAGTATTTATTTCTGTTTACCTAAGCAAATTCACTTTTTGGACTCACCTGTGATTTGTAATGACCAGGGGTGGCACTTTGTTTGACCATGTCCTTGTTACCAGTATACAAGTTCTCTTCTCTGAAGTATGCAGCATTGCCGTGCAAGCAGAAACTTAGATTCTTAAGGACAGACTTAGCCTATTTAAAAGCAATTAAAAAGAAAAAAAAAAAAGCAATAATTACCAGGTCTGTCAAATTTGTAATTATTATGCGTGACACTCATTTCTAGCTACCCCTCATTGCTCCTCCCACCATCTCTCTACATCATACCACCCACAGCTCCTCCAGTACCACCTATGTCTTACATATTCGCAGAACAATGATGATGTTGCTTTATTGCTGTGAGATCCCACATCGCAGAACAGCTCAGCAGATACTAGAGTTGCTGACCACAGGTCACAGAGACTCCCAGAACAGGTAAGCCAGCTGTGCCGTGGTGCACCTAGGATCATGCAGGCAGAACCTTAGTGTCTGGCAAGATTCCTCTCTTCAGCTTTATCCTGTCACACAGACAGATACATCACACAGGTCCACATCTACCATGCTAGTATGTAAACTCACCCCATGATCCTGCTCAACAACACACATCTGCCATGGAACTGAACATCATCCCCACCACATGACAGGACAATCCTCAAGTACCTGGGACTGCACCCATCTAAGGGTTCCACTCCGTCTTCAGACTCATAGCTTCTACCAATGGAAAAGGCGAGGTTGGCTCCTGCCACACACTGTTATCCAAAACCAGGTGTGATAAAAGCATGCTCCCAAGAGTGCTCGAAGCATAACATGCTGATTTTAAAATCCTTCTCTATGCTCTCTGCACATCCATTTAAACCCGTTACAGTACAACCTTCTGTATTTCCCCTATTGAAAAGCAGATTGTCGAGTTGCTGCTGCCTACCGTCATGCTTGCACTTCGCACGTATGCCATTTCTCCAGCTTCGGCCATTTGCATTACATGACACAGCAAAACAATGTCCCAGATTAGCAAGTCAATGAACTACACAAATGTAAGGCTTCATCTTCACTGATACAAAGCTTTAACTGGTGGGAGCAGTGAATGGGGGAAGGGCTGCTTTTACAAGATAAATCACGATAGAGTGTGCAACAGTCTTATTATGATAAACTGTTAAAACTTAACAAAGCACCTGCTCCTCTCCAAAACTAGTAAGATGATGTCAGCCACAGTTGGATGTGGATATAGTCTGACCTACTCTGACCTGCTGAATGGTAGAACTAAGCATTTACTTAATCTGATGTCCAATCTGCATTCTGCTACAATGATTTGTTCAAACCACAGTCAAGTTTGTGCTCTTCTCTTTTCCAAGGGCCTGCTGGAAACTGGCTAATAGCTGGATGAATTAGTTAACCCATTCTTGATAGCGAGTTTTGTCAGGTTTCCTATAGCATTTCCATCACCATGCTGCAGAGAAACATGCTCAGACCGACAGGAAAGTCTGCATCCAGGAATGGGTTGCAGAACAGTTCAGCGAAACGTCTGTGTAGATAGGTCAATGCTCCTGGGAAGCGCTGAGCTTGCTGCTCTTGCACCAGTTGGTCTTCACTGCATGTACAATACACCAGCTGTATTGCAAGGGAAGAGCTGCAGTAATACAACCCTCGATGCTACAGAAAGCTCTGCGGCCCAGGCAGATGGGAAGATTAGGCTCCTTGTATTTAAGCTAAGATAGTGGGCTCTGCAATGAAATGATTCAGGTGCACGCAACTGCTCCTAGGTGCTAATTTTATTAGATTCCTTTCAGAAGAGATGACTAGTAATATCTTTATAACACCCATGATGATTTGTTCAGTCAGTATGTGTCTAAGCCACTAACCTTTACCAATCTTTTAACTATTTGTGATTTATTAGCTGTTCTATCAAAGCAGACTTAATGAAACCCATTAATGATTTGGCTAATCACTACCTCTGGGATACAGTGTAACTATTCACAACTTTAGAAGTGGGTTTCAGAAATCATTACTCGATACCTGAAAGCCCAAACAATCCATTTATATCTTGAAAGAGGAACTACTTCAAATCATGGGAAACTTTCAAAGCATTGCAGGTGCTGCATTAGGCTTCACAACCTATGCAAGAGTCCTACCAAAGCTTCAAATTTACACAGCTGTTGAAAAAGGTAAGAGTGCTACCACTGGGCTCCAGCTGAAACACCCTCTTTCAGAAAAATGAATTTTCAATGGTAACCTTCTGTGGCTGTCACTTAGCTTTTAGGGTCTGATAAAAAACACATGCTTATTGCACTACTGGTAAATAACTCATTTCTAGAAAGGCCTTTTGGGATATCTTCAGGATATGAAGGTGCTACATTAGAGCTTTGGTAGAAGCCAGTGCTTTAGTTAAAGCAGCACTGCCAGCTTGCATTGTGTTAAATTGACAAATTAAAAAAAGCAAGCTCTCATGGAGTACTTTAATATCATGTCCTGGATTTGTAAACAGTTTTAAGTTTATTTTCTTCTGACATTGTTCAAAAAGAACTTTGAGCAAAAAGACTAGTGACAACAGCCCAACACCAGAAGGAAACAAGTTGTTCCATAAGCAGGGAGAACTGATGACTGGCTTCCTACACATTCATGCCTTACCCCAAGCTCATCATAACAGCAGCCGTTTCTCTACTGCATCCTCTTGGTCTCCCTAGTCCCTCCCTACTCATCCTAATGGCAACCAGCTAAAAGCCCACTGTAACATGACTGGATAAGCAGGCCACACCAAACGCTTAAAATCATGCGGAAGCCTATCTCCCTGCGAGGACACCAATCTGTATCCCTCCTCTGTGAGGCTGTCAACTTCCAAGGCATTTACAGAAATTCATTATCACTGAGACAACCATCCACCTCTCCCCCAGTTTCACTGAATTTGATGGATTATTCAAAGCTTACTGGAGGAACAACAGATTCCTCCAACAACATAACCATACAATACCCCAAAAAAAGCAATCGCCCTGGTCTTTCTTCAGAGTATAACGTCCGCTCATCTTCCCACCAACGCTTTTTTAAATTAACACTATAAACTTTAAATGAACCTTGTAAATAGCGAGCCGTCTCAGCATGTGTATAGTCACCCTACTAACTGGTGCCTTCCGCCCCCACATATCCAGTCCCTTGGGGAAGACAGGGATAATGTTTTCCCCGTATATGTGTGTACATACATATGGACACACACACGCCTTCCACAATCTTCTTGCACTGATCAAACAGAAACAGAAGCCATAGTAAATATGAAACTTAACATTGAATTATTCCTCACTGATTAACAGGAATGTTGCTCATCTGAATGCCTGCTTTTCAAAGTAAAACAAATAGTAGTATCTTCAGGTGGGTTTATATTGCACTTCAGAGAGATGCAGTGTGCACATGTACACACACTGATGCCATCATGGAAGAGTGTCTACATCACAGGTTTTGCAATTCCACGTGCTACGGTACATCTAATCCTCCAGGAAAAAAAAAAAAAAAGACTATCTGAAACATTACCTTAATATTGTAGGGAGATCACAAGGAAGGCCTGAAAGCTTCTGCCTACACTACCTGAGGGTTTACAATTTCCAGAATCAAGTTACATGGGAAAACTGCTGTTAAGACTAAAGACCCACACTTCTCTTTAACACACCTGTTTTGAACTTCTTTTATATTTAGGCTTATCTACTTTATAAAGCTATATGGCAGAAAGTTTGTTGGGGCAGAGATTCCAATCTGCTCCTCAATTCTGCCTTTATGAAGCATTACCCATGAAACAATATGCCAGCACCTCTGAGAGGTACTTTTTCCTGAGCCAAAAAAAACCACCCCAAACACACAGAACATTTCTGCAACATTTATATTAAAACTTAGAATGCCAATGACAAGAAATTAAACACAGTAAGCACTTGAGAAACTCATGATACAGATTTATCCACCAGGAACTGTGGCTCTGTATGTGCAATTATCCTAACATCAGCCTTCCTGAAGTCAGTAATTTCAGAAATTCAAACGTGTAACGTCCCCAGTTACTGCAATTCTTGCTTTATTAATTTGAAAAAAGAAGGAATAATGTGCCAGCAGGTAGCTTAGAAACAAAGCCCTGATCTGCAATTCATTTAAACTGCTAAAAAAAAAAAAAAAAAAAAAGACACTGATATTTGTTTTAGTAATAGATTTTATAGATCTACACATGCTAACTGTGGTCCAAAGCCACACATACTTCAACTGGAGTCCTACTATTTCCAAGTACTTTTGCATACGACAATGACTGAAGCCTCCCGCCCTTACTTTGGAGTTTCAGAGGTTTTTTTGTTTGTAGAAGTCGTAAGACCTTAATCCACAATTAAAAAAAGCAAAAACACCCTTCATGAAACACTGACATGAAGTTGCCAGTTGTAAACACAGCAAACACAACTCAGCTGCAAGGTGTCATTATCCAAAAGTTCAAATTTGGGACTGCTAAGGGCAAATTTTATGGAGGTGGTGAAAGACAGCTTCTTGAATGCATCTGTCACTTAATACCCCATGACATTCAAAGTATCTAGTCAGCAAATACATGTTTAAGTATTTGAATAACATATACGTGTTCAATGCAGGCTCCACGGAAATAAAAGGGAACTTAATACCATCCACCTCTATATAATGACCATCAGTTAGGATTCTTACCATGTGTCACTCCATTATCTCCTAGTAGACCAGGAAAACACAAGGGACTATTAAACAAACAGGTACAGAGTTTTTAACTGAACTTCCACTCACTTTAGAGTCAACTAATCCAAAGGCAGCATGAGTGCATGATTTGTAGACTGTTCTTTCAAATATATGTTGCCGTAAAACAGGATTATTGGTATTAATATACTCTCAGTATAACCCTTTTTGTTTAGTAATATAAAATTCCAACTGAAGTCACAAAATATTTTTCCAGATTCATTTTGACAGATGGACTATCTAGTACAATTTAAACTCCATTAAATCAAAACATCTTTCCAAAAGTATTTTTAAACAAACAAAGAGTCTGAAACTATCAATTACTGAATGTGTAAAAACAAACTTTACAAACCGGTATACGTGGCCAAATCAATAGAATTTTTTTAATCAGCTGCACAAGGATCTGTATACACTATATATCGTTATATAGAGATTTGTACCTTAATTTCATGAGACTACAAGATAGAAATTAGATTCGATTAATCTAGATAAGATAGAAAGCTACTTTTCCCACTTGACCTGCTCCTCACTTTATGAAATTCAAGTACTAAGTAGATGTCTTCAAGATTGCAGACTTGAGCAAACACTGACACGGTGTCATTTAACAGATCTAAACTGTTTCTAAAGAGAAATGAAAGGGGATCTATTACCTGCTTGAGAAGTTACTATCTTTCTCAGTGAAAGGATGACAGCAAGTATTCCCAAGTTTCCCATCCACTTTGTCAGTATCTCCTCCTTGTCCCTATTAGAATACTCTGGTGGTCAACACGAAGTGAGATTTGTGTTTGGAGAATTAAGTTTTTGCCAGGTGCTCACAACATGCAATCACTTGAAAGGCTGGGCACTATCAGGCAAATAAATTATTGCACTTACTTTAAACTACAGCAACCTAAGCAAATATTACACTGCAGAAATCGCTTTGCTGGATTGTTTTCCAGCTTTCTAAAATACCAGCATTACTACAGACACATAGCATCCCTCCTGAAGAACAAAACCCACACAATCCTCATCCTGTTGCGAGAATCAACTTCCACTGAGACAAACCTGCACAGATGTTACCACCAGCCATTCCCTGCCTGCATTCCTCCCACCGACACAGGCCACTGGGGAAGCAAAGGCAGCACAGGCACTCGAACACGCCAGTTGTACACACTAGAGCACTGCAGCAGCAGCAGCTGATCCCCGTGGCTTCAAGTCCGTGGCGTAGCCCACGCGATGCTGAGCAACCACTGCCACCGCACCTCGTTTACCTCCCCTAACGTCGCTGCCATGGGACGCACGCTACACACCTCAGTTACTATACGCACGCGGAAACTGTTGCCAGGCTATGGATAGCGTCTCTCCTCCACCCCTGGAAGCTGCAGGACAAATAACAGCAGAAAAGAAGCAAGCAGATTTTGGGCTGTGGGCAAGGCGACAGCCCCTCCAGACAAACAAGCAGCGCTGGCATTAAGCAATTACTCCACACAGCTATTCCTAGACAGAGGAGTCTCTAAGCAGCACCAACACTACGAGAAACAGTACAAATTGCTTGCCCTTAAATGTCACCTCATGTTTTCTTCAGATACACACCCTTTCAAATACCTCTGCAGCAACTGAAATCCTCCCCTAGTAAGCAAAGATTTCACACTGCCAAAGGCCCTGCTACAGAAGTGAAAGAAACACCAAGCTTACATTTTTGGTCTTCTTGCTTTACAACCAGTCTCAGCCATGTAATGTCTGATGTCACTGGAGTACCAGTATGTGGAAGTACTATGGGAATTGTAGTCTTTCCTCTATTGTGCAACGGCAACAACGTACGGGATCCAGGACTGCAACCCTGAGCCTTAGGAACTGTCTCCTTCACACAGAGGCCTACGGGGACTGCCTGAGAAATACAGCCAAATTGCTTTATTTAGCCAGGAAACGCTTCTCAGATGAGAAAGTAGAAAAGTGCATGGAAGGTTTTGAAATGCACCTTCTCCTCCTTCCCACGCAAGAAGTAACTTCCAAGCAATTATTCTCAAGTGATCACATAGTTCCAAAACCATTTAGGTTGTAATCAGGAAGCACAACCCAGTGAGTAAATTTTAGTTGCTATAATATACATATAATATACAATACATGCATAACAACATTGTACTTAACAGTACAAGAGTTTTTATAACAAGTACATCATCTCTTGTAGCTCTGTGGTCTTGGTATCTCCACATGAAAAAATAATTCACTGGAATGAATGTTTTTTTGTCAGTGGGGATGACGCATCTGCCGCTTTTGTTCCTGTCTCCCCACTGAACGCTATCATTTGGCTCACCCTGGTTAAGTAACTATGAAAGACTTGCACAGAGTGAACAAATCAAGCCCTATGTTTCCCGTGACAAAAATGAAAGGTTATTTAAAGGCTTTATTTCATACTAAATTGCTGTACCTGACTTGCCTTATCCTCACTTGCAGTCAAATATCTCATAGACAGTTACATTTTATCACTTTTTACACATTTTTCCTTAATAAATTATTTTTCCACAGCTCTTTGCCTTAACTCATACAGATGATGAACTCTGATCCTTGCCTCACATCATCATATTTTTAATGCTACAAAAAGAATAAAGAAATATAATTTAAGCAAATTAAGAAATCCAGAGACAACAGAGCCATGTTAATCTTTTTGAAAAAAAACAAGAAAAAAAACCCACCAGGTATATTATAATACAGTTAGTTGCTGGGAAGTGTAGTCCACCATCAGCATTATTACAATGTCTCGAGACTAGGAAAAAAGAAAAAGCATAGTACTAACAGGTTCCAATAAAATTAAAAAAAAAACAAACTCAAGCTGCCCTTCAACATACACTTAAGTATATCTGAGTTAAACCTAAAAATATATTGTTCACCATGAACAATAAAACTGCCCCCAAATCCATCTTACAGAGTATGGGAAAACTCCTATGACAGCTAGAAGTGTTATAGTGGAAATCAGAAAACCACTCGCTCTTAAGTTCTTCACAACTTAATGCAGGCAGAGGACAAACAAAAGATCTTAAAAGGGAAGGAGGGAAAAAAACCAACAACTTTCTCCAAATTTTTGTTCTGTTCCCAAGGCATTTTCACTAAGTTACAGTAATATCACCTTGTTCTGCAAAGTCCTTCCTTCCTGGCTACCACTGTAGCACTTAATGCAGAAAGCACTGCTAAAATACACTGCAGAGTGCCACACAGCATGTAACCTTCCCCAAATATTATTTAAGTGTATTCCACATAGCTTTTCTGACACAGCAGTAAATAGGAAATGAGGTCACCCCTCCCCAAAAACCTCAGCCCGTGTTTACATTATTTCTAGTCTCCTCCAGTTTCTCTCCACAAAGCTGTAAAGGCATTCAAAGGTGGCGACTGTCCTTCTCTGGCTCCTCCAACTGCCTGATCTAAGCACAATCTGAGAATGACAACATATAACAAACATGACACAGGAAGCTTTTATACCCATTTCCACATTTAGGTTTTTGAAATAGTGTATTTGCACCAGTGCTGCTGATAGTACACACTGAATTCAAGTGTTTCCAGAAAAAGAATAATCAAAAATCTGAAGCCACGCTCTGACCAGGGATTAAAGAAAATAGAGAAAGCCCAAACATTTCCAGTGCTACGGCAGCACAGTCCTAAAGCACATGCACTAATTTTAGTGATATGAATAGACCCCAATAGTTTCAAATTAATTCCAACAGCAGAATTTCATACTTGTTTGCCTGGGCAAGACAGCGGGAAAGAGAAAATCCAGACATGAGTCCACAAAAACAGTTTAGGCGTAAGTTATTTCTGCTAGCTTGAGAACAGTGTGTTACAGAAAAAAACCAAGACAGACTTTTCTGAAGGGCTCACAGTCTACTTAAAAGTAAAATACCACACAGGCACACAGTTGAGAGAATAGTTTGAAGTTTAAATGTAGCACATCTCTTTGCTACATCCAGCAGAAACTGTACTCGCAACAATATTCTTTTAAAGTAGCTAGAAGTAGTAGTAGTTACACCCTCCTCTCACAGTAACATGCAAAATGCCCCCAGTGCCTGTGCAGATGTGTATAAACAGAGCTGGGCTTCAGCTGCAATGGCTGTGAACGTGGGGAAAAAAGCTGCCAAATTCCCCTGCCCTGAAAACACTGATGAAAACATGCCTGCTGGAAAAGCAGGACCACCGCAGGCTGTGAAGAATACACTGTATTTGCGATTCTCATTTGTGCAGCATTCAGGTATCCCCAAAGATTTCAAAGGTTTCAGCAACACATTAACAGTGGGCAAATGTACCCAAAATATTAAGCTACAAAAACCTCTAGGGGCTTTTTAAACTTGCAGACTTCAAGTAACTCAGTGTGAAGATGCTCGCACACAACCTCCTAGCAGCAACCTGGCCACAGCATTGTGAATTCATTTGAGTAATGAAAGACTTAAGATAGTAGATTGCAATGATTTTAATAAGTCAGTACATCATCTGCCTATACAGTAGACTTAAGTATTAGCAGTCAATTCGTCCAGACCCCTCACCAGACCAAGACAACTTTTGTGGCTTTCTACTATGACAGGAAATGTAAACACTGCAACAATGAAATCAAACACTGCTTCCAGGAGGAAAAAAAAAAGGGGGGGACGGGAAAGGAGGGGAGGAAGGCAAAAAAAAAGAAACCTCCATTTTCCTGAAACGAAACATTTCAATGTATTCCCCTCCGCAGCCTCAAAAAGTGACTCCTGTCTTACCCTATTGGGATTTCAGGCTATAACACTCGTTTACTTCACCGCTCTCTTCTGCTCTATCTCCGTGCAGAAACATCACTCATTTTTGATGTGTCAACACCGCTCACGGCTCTTTAACTTCCGAGCGCGCAGAGACCTCTGACAGGGCGCCTATGACAGGCAAATGGAAGAGGAACACAGCCTTGCACTTTCGCAGATAATGTCCTTTATTTACATGGTCCTGCTCTACCAGCAGCCACAGGGGTTCCCCTCCCTCCAAGGAAGCCCAACAGACCCGCTGCAGCTCCGGCACCGCTCCTCACCGTGCACATCCCAGTTCCTCCCCTCACAAGCGCCTCACGACTCCCACCCCCCGCTCCCCCACCCGCAGATCCGGGGCCCCAAGCCCCGTCCTGGCAGCCGGGCGGCAGCGCTGACGCCTCACCTCTGCCCGGGAAGCCCCTTCAGGCCGAACGGCCGGAGGCTGGGCGAGACCCGCCACCATCTTATCATCCCCCCTCTCGCCTCCCGCCGGGAGGGGCCGGGCCGGCGCGAGCGAGCAGGCGAAGGCGGGAACGGCGCGCGCGGGCGAAGGCGGGAACGGCGCGAGCTCCCCCCTCCCTTCCCCTCCTCTCCCTTGCCGCGGGCCAGCCGAGGCGGGAAGCGGGAAAAGAGCGCTCGGTCAACGGCCGTCGGTGGGAGAAACCACTGCGCGGGGGAAAGGGGGAGGGACGAACCATCGCGGAGCGGGAAAGGGGGGGAGCTGCCATGGCGGGGAGGGAGAGGGGAAACTGAGGCAGCGAGGGGGGAACACTCAGAAAAAGGGGAGCGGGAAGGGGTTGGCCTCTCGGAGAGCAGGGCCCCCATGTTCCAGCTGTATTTAGTCTGTACAAGCGCCTGAGCAGGTTACCTGACAGCTCCCCTCAGCTCGTCCCCTGCTGAGGAAAGCATGAAAACCTGACAGAACTGCACCATAAAAGCGTCTCATTTCCCTCCAGAGGCGGCAGAGGGTCGTCGTGGGCCTGGCACTGGTGTTTTCTCTCTCAACATTTCCTCCTTCCCGCAGAAACTGGTTATTAAACATGCCGCTGAGATCACTTCAGCCCTTTGGCTGACGTGGGT
>JANZLQ010000078.1:42259174-42274247 GCA_026212715.1 Elanus axillaris
AACATTTCCTCCTTCCCGCAGAAACTGGTTATTAAACATGCCGCTGAGATCACTTCAGCCCTTTGGCTGACGTGGGTGGTCGTTCGACGCTTTTTGGCTGGCTCCACGGTGGCTTCGGTCAGCAGCAAAGTTCTTCACCCAGCTTCACTTGGTCCTGCCATGGCTGAAGGACATTTTGCTCTGTTGTGGGTTGCCAGCGAGGCAAAACAACCCTGCAAAACCAGCCCTGCACCAACACGGCCAGCAGCCTGGCCTTCCCGCCCAAGCTCACCTGGCTAAAGCCATGAACGATGGCACAGGCTATGAGGGAAAAGAAAAAATAAAAAGGATAGCGTGGATTGGGGCTGCTCTCCAGTTTCTGTCACACCCTTTCTCCAGAAGTGATCTAGTATTTCTTTAATTTTAGTACCACCGTATTTTGTGCTGAACCCACCCCCATTTGTAACCCGCAGCTGTTGGCAACAGAAAAGCCTTTTAAACACATTAAGAAGCTAAATGAAACGTGTGTGCGCCAGAAAAAGAGATGCAGGGCTTCCCCTAGCAGAAGAAACGTAGTGTTTATTCAGGCTGCACGCACACCAGTACAATATAACTATTCTGAGAAGACTTTGCACAATGGGCAGCAGAGAGGAAAAGCCGCTTCTGGCAAAGCAGCATCAACACGGGCAGCACAGTCTCGCCTTTGTCACACTCGGAGGATCCAGAAAGGGTGAGGCACTGCCCTTTCATTTATTTTTCCAGCAGAAAGACTGTGCTAACAATCTCAAACCTGACAAAGGGGTGACAAATAGTGTAAGACACATTTCTTGTCAGCAAGCAAACCAAAAAAAATATTCCGTTGTGTATCTTCACACAAGGTAAATAAAAGGTAGCGTCTCTTCTTTTTCAGACAAGTCACCTTTAAATTACTGATACAATAAACTTTTAATGAGATATTCCACAAACTCATTTTACAGCAAGCATAAAGAGTTTTAACCACTATGAGCATTTTTCACAGATAAATTCCTTTCACAGTAACAGTGACATCGAAACATATGCAGAACGTGCTTTGGACGGTTTTTGTTGCAAAAACGCATGCAAGAGGTTTTTTTTGGTCTGCATGGGATCTCACCTGCCATCACTCCCTTCCACACACGCGCCGTTCTAAGAGCGGGCACATAATGGATTGACTGTAATACAAAAATACACAGGGCTCCTGTAAATTCCTGCAGACTGACAGGGTTAGCAGGCACAGAGGTGGTTGGCTTTGGCAGGGGGGCAAAAGGAATACATTGAATGCAGAAGCGAGAAAAAAGTGCAAAGACAGAAGAGCAGCGGGAGCCAGCAAAACGCAGCAAAGACATGCTGAAGTACTGAGCTGCTCTGAAAACCCAGAGGGGATGGTGGATGAAGAAAACCTCAGCTGGAGACGGCAGCAGGTACAGGTTTTTGTAGGAGGGGTACAGAGAGTTCTCAGAACAAGCATGGAGGGTGAAGCAGCCAGAGAAGTGAATGTGATGAAAATCCTCTCTCCAGAACACCAGGCTAAGCCAAGAGCACATGTGGCATTAACCCCTTCTCCAGGAACTGCAGCTTAATGCTGAGGGATGGAGCCAAGGTCTGAGATGGGGACACACTGTCCCTTCACCAGCTTTGCGGAGGGAGTGAGAAAACCCCTGCCAAAGGCTTCAGGAAAGCGCAGAGGATTTTTCTACAAGATGACAGAGCAAAGATGTTGATGCCAAAAAAATCCACCCCTCAACTGTTGTCGGCAACTGGAGGCCATGTGCTTCTAGTAAGAGATTATTCTGCCAAGTACCAGCACACCAATACAACAGTAACACCAGGGCATGCCCCAGTACACCTTATTTCTGTAAAATACCACTTTCCTCTCTGAAACAGTTGTTTGAAGGAAGCCTGGATGACCAAGGTCAGGAGCCACAGAGGAGCTGGCTGCTGCTGGCTGTGCTCCCTCTGCCGGCGCTGAAGCAGGGGACCAGGATCTTTGCGAGCTTTCCCACCAGGGATGACTTACTAAAATCAAGGTCTGAAATATGGACTACAAGGTATTCCTCTTCCTGAACATAATTAGCAGTTAGAGTGGTGGGAAAACACACCCACCCAACCAGCAGGTTTAAGAAAAAGCTCAATGCAAGGAGTAATTTGCAGTGAACACTTTAGCCTGAGTATGTATCTTAGGCAAGGTGAGAGCGGCATGCTCTCCATTTAAAAAAAAGCAACATTACAATACCACAGAATGGTTATTCTGAACAGAAACACTCAGTGCATACAATGGAGAAACTCCTGCTCCTGTCGCTCGCTTCAGTCTGAACACACACCGCACTCTGCGGAGAGCAGAGTCGGACTGAGCGAGCACTAGACTGAAAATACAGCAATTCCAACCCAACAACATGTGGCACCCCCTAAATAAATACGGGGCACCCTCAGGAAAAGGTACCCTTCCCTGTGTACCCCATACTGATCTCTCCACAACGCTTAACAGATTATCCTCCTGTACTCAGCAACCTGCCACTGGTTTAGGTTCCAGTTTGAAGAATCCTGTAATGGCCACCCCCCATCAACACCACAAACAGCAGCCGAAGGCAGAGTCGCCTTCCCAAACTTATCACACAAAATACATTCTCAATAAGGCAAATGTGCAAGTGGTGGTTCCTCATTTATTTACTAGCAGTTTTTGGCCACCACTCAGGTATACTTGCAGTGAGCTTCACTTTATCACCCGCTATATTTAGGCAGAGTGGTTCATTTATATTAGCTAACCTCAGCAAAGCTATACCAAGTTCACCTCCTCCAGCCCGGAACTTGCCGGCTGACTTTCCCGATTTGGTTAAGATCTCAGCACCCTCAGGAATGCTGTCCTTGGGAAGAGGAGCGGAAAAGTGGACTGGTAGCAGACGTTTGCGAATGACACCCATGTGGTAGGTCCTGGCTGTCAACTCCTGTCCAATGTAACAGCCTTTGGTAAAGCTGATGCCATTCATGTAGGCCAGGTTTGATTCCAGTGGGAGGGCTACTCCAGGAGGGAGATCTTTCACACCTTCAGGAATTCCTAGGAAAAAAGTAAAACCCACGGGGAAATGCGGTAAGATCTTCAGTATTTAAAATTTCTGGGATATGTCTCCTCTGTGAGTCATAAAACCAGGAGACCCCATAAGATGCAGTGTGAAATAATGAACTTCCCATTACTCCAGTTTGAGCCCGAGTGAAACCATTAGCCATAAATGATGTTTACTCTTAAGGGTAAAGGGAGAACTGCACTAGAACCTAACTTCATGAAGCTTTACAGCACCTCACAAGCATACCAGTGGGTATTCAAAGCACCCAGAACGATGCAGGCTCCCATACAAAGGCAGCAATGTACATGTAATGCCAATGGCAAAATCCTTCTCACCCACAGCCCAAAAGTAGCCTTTAATGCCAGTAATTTTCCTCAAAGCTAAAGAACGCAAGTTGGCCAGCAGTCTTTGTAAAAGCCCAAATGCCGAATGTCTGTATAAGCAGCTGTTCTTTTTGTGACTGATGACACAAAAATAGTATTTTTTGAAGCAGTGTTGGACCCAGCCTTCCACAGCACAGCTAAGAGGAGTACTGGTGTTTCAGGGAGGTGGCACATCCCCACAGTCCAGCCCAGTTTGACCCATTAACAGCTTGCTTTTCCGAACCAGATGGACTCAGGTTTAAGCAGAGGACCATCATCGTTCAGTCTGCCAATTAATTTAATCCACTGTCTACGTGGACACAGTAAAATCAGTGGGAGCTCTATGCAGGCACAGGGGCTCCCAGGATTGAGTTCCCTCTCAGATCAACCATCCGCCCCTTGGCCGCTGAGTTAACTCTGCGAATCCAGTCATACATTTTTAGGAAAGTAAGTTAGGGTGTTTCTGCTTCCTCCCTTAGCAACAAGGAAAACACACAGACTGTGCATAATCCCAAAATAATCAAAATGACTCAAGCCACAGAAGTTTCCCTCTAAGAAAATGAATAATCCTGGGTTTCTTTTGATGTTAGCATTCCTGACCCACCACCCCATAATCTTAGTAATAGGAAACTGTACCCAAATATTGATTCTGCCACCAGACAGAATTATAACTACCAGATCACTTTTATCCTCAAACTAGCAAACAATATCTGTACTTATTAACAAGTTAAACACATTGAGACATACCAATGTGGCTTTTATAATTTATTCCTCTGTTTTATATCAGCATCTGGACTCTGATAATAAGATGAAACTGTGATAATATATAAACATATTAATTTCCCAAAATCCAGTGACACAGAGTGCAAAACAGGACTTGGCTTTACCTTGTTTATACCTGTGCCTGTGGTAATCCTCAATGTTTCCAATATGACTCCCAGGGATAATCTCTGATAGATTTGCTCCTTTCTTTGCAATCAGTCTCCAGCCCATAACTTCTGTTCTGGGGTCAGGAGTTAAAATCAGAGCCTGGTCTGCACATTTAGCAAAGGAACTGGCAATGTCTCCAGCCTGCTCCCCAGGGACAACAGCCCACAAAGAGAGGTCAAGGCAAGGGGCAATGTTTACTTTCCTCCGGATCTTGTACAGTTTCAGATGTTTTTGTATGGCGTCCAGCACGCCGCTGTCACACTCCAGCAGGATGTGCGGCTCTTCTTCTGGACTCTCGTGAAGCCTAAAAAAGTAACACCTACAAGGTCAGAAAAACAAACCCCCCCAGCAGCGGAAGCCAACATGCTTTTATCTTGATCCTGGTGTGAATCCAGAGATCTGGGGAATTTCACCGAAGGCTTCTGGTGCACAGAAGAGCAATACTCAGTTCCCCGTAGTGAAATATCTGAACATTTTCAGGCATCCGTTCCACTCTTTTCCAGCAAATACTGCCATCACCACTCCCGGGGACATAAGCGGGTCTGGCTTTACAGTCTTCTCTACCACTCACTCTTACCTAAAGCAAGGTGACTTTCAGCAGGAGGAGAAGCTTCGTTCAGCTGTGCTTTCCATTAGTTACACCGTCAACCTGGCCCAATAGTTTGTGCAAGCCCAATTTTTCATTGATTGACACCACGCTTATGTCAGGTGGCCCTACAGTGCAATTATTAGATGCCATGTGGTGTGCCATGGTGTCAGTGACTATGCCACCTGTGAGACAGCAGAAACCACTTGTTTTGGATATGGCCCAAATAGAATCATGGAATCACAGAGTCGTTTAGGTTGGAAAAGACCTTTGAGATCATTGAGTCCAACCATCAACCCAACACCACCATGGCCACTAAACCATATCCTGAAGTGCCATGTCTACATGTTTTTTGAACACCTCCAGGGATAGTGACTCCACCACTTCCCAGGGCAGCCTGTTCCATTACCTGACAACCCTTTCAGTAAAGAAATTTTTCCTAATATCCAATCAAAACCTCCCCTGGTGCAATGTGATGCCATTTCCTCTCATCCTAATATACTCAGAGATGCCACGCCTGGGGCCTGCCCTGAGGGCCGCTTTAAAATTATTAAGAATCATTATGCTTTTCTGCTGGGGTAACTCAGAGATTGCAGCCAGTGATGAAAAACATACAGCGTAAGCCCTTTGCTGCTCATTAATTCAGAAAGATGAGCCAGAAATGCCTTAGAGACCGGTGTGTGACATGGCGGCTGACAGGAACGACTCACGGAGCACGGAGAAGCCCGCCAAAGCCGCGCGCCCCCGTTTCCATAGCAACAGGACGCACACACACACACCCCCCCCCCGCCCCCGCCAGTGGTGTCGCCCAGCTCCTCCCCGCCCCAGCGCTTGGTCTCACCTGTAGAGGATGAGGTCATAGAGACAGCGGCCCTGCACGTTGAGCGCATGCGCGTAGAGCGCGCGGGGCAGGCCCCCGCCGGCGGGAGGGGCGTTCCCCGCTACCAGCCGCGTGACGTCGTTCGTGAGGAGCCCCTGCAGGAAGATGGCGGCCTCGGCGCCCCGCACGTCCAGCAGCGCCCGGCCCAGCGGGAAGCAGGCGGCGGTCCCGTTCCCCCAGCCCCGCCACAACCGCCGCAGTCCGGGAAAACTTCTTGTTGCCGCCGCCGCCGGCACCACCGCTCTCGCCCTCACCAACATGGCGGCGGGCAGACCGAACCCTGTCAGAGCGGTCCGCCGCCGCTCCTTGTCGTCGCCGCCGCCGCCATTTTGTGTGTGTCCACGGGGGAGGGCGCCACCTGCTGGCGGGGAGGCGGTGGTGTCGAAGCCCGGGGCTGGCGTCACCGACCAGGGTGTGACGTAATCCGCGTGAGGCTGCGACGCCAGTGGTAGGACGTCATCCCCCCTGACGAGCGCGAGGAGGGTCCCTCGTGTGGGACGGGGTGCGGCTCAGGGGCTGGCGGGCCTGCCTGGCCCTGCCGGGGCGCGGAGCTTGAGGGGAGCCCAAGGCGTTCGCCCTCAGGGGCCCGTCGCAGTTACAGCCGGCAGCATAAACCTTGGGGAGCCTCCGAGCGTGGCCTTGAAGCCCTGACGAGTTTGTTAGGGGACCTCAGGCCGGGTTCGGGTGGGTAGCCGATTGCTGTGCTGCAGCAGTTCGGCAGGGTGAAACTCCATTCCTGATGTTAATGTGGCATCAAAAGCAAAAATTCGGTGATAAAACAAAGGCGGATTTGTTCCACGGAAGGCCTGATTATGAGTTGAGCTGGCTGAGTTTAAGGTGTGTTGAAGATAAGAAGCATCTTCAGATGCTTCAGCAGAAGCATTCTTCTGCTAAGAAGATGCATTAAAAACTTTCTTCAATGTGTCGAGTCTCAAAGCAGACTCCTTTCAAGTAACGTCATCAGGGAAAGCAATTCTGAGGAGTTTTGTCAGCTGCTGCATGAAGTCGAATTTTATTTTTCTCTTCCAGACTCAGGGGCACAAGGAACAGCGTATGGGCCTGCCTTGAGGGGAAACAGTGGGTGTCGGCTGTTTTACTGAAACACTTTGTCCCTGATCCTGCAGATACACAGGTGCTTCTTTTAACCATGGTCTTTTTAAATAAAGCCAAAATTGTGCATTCGTTGGGCAAAAACATACTATTTGTACTAAATAGCTTGACTCTAGTAAAGCCCAAAGACAGTAACATTGGCTGACACTCAGTCTGTTGCCTCCTTTATAAACTCTCAGAAATCACAGACTAGGTACAGTCCATGTTTTGACTACAAAAAGAGACCCTTGTGTGGTTGGCTTTTGTATCTACTTAAAATCCTATTCTTCTTCTCCCTCCTCTCCCCTTTGATTTTGCTGTTTGGATTAAAACAGTTTTCTGGATAGCCAGATGTCATATTGCTTTACACTGTACAGATGTGTCAGAGAAGACTGGAAACAGAAACAGAAAGAATTTTTATCATAAGCTTTAAATCTGGAAGAAAATGGACCTCAGGTTCTTTTGAGCATTTGCTTTTCCCACTGGGTCAATTTTCAATTACACGTTTTTTCCAAATAAACTGTCAAATGGTAGAAAATAGCAATTTAAACAGGATGTTTGACACATTATTGTATGCTAGTGAAACTCAAACTGTGCTTCAGGGTGTCTCAGTTGTATGCAAGGCTTTGTCCAGAATTTCTAGAAAGAATTTTCCTGGAAGCTAAACGCAGAAGAATTGACATCCTTGTCTGAGAGCTGACCTCTTGCTGTTATTGTAGCAGTCTGTGGAAGACACACATTTATGCATCCCTGAGATCATTGGTATGATACCGGAGTTTCCCAGAGCATTCTCATCAAGTCTGTAGGTAATGATATATTTGGATATTGAGAAGGTGAAGGAACTAAGTTAATGAAAGGAGAAGATATTTTAGTAGGAAGAAAATGTGTTTTCCAAACAGTAAGCCAAACTTGTTTATGATAGACACTGGAGTACAGAGAACAGATATGATAGTGTGGAAGCATCATAAAGCAACATATCCACAAAGTAGTATGTTGTGTATTTTACTGTAGTTCTTATAGGTGATTTCAGCTGAGAAGAGAGCAAATTATTCATTGTTATAGATTAATGAAATGTTAGTGTAAAAGATACATTATTAGATCACTCGTAGCAAACCATGAGTTTGGTCACCTTTTCAAAGCAAGCATCATTCTATTTTAGAGAATGTGGGGAAATCAACATAGTGTGTTAAATTTCACTTTATATTTGACATTTGTGATGATAAGCTTCAACATAATCGCAAATCAGAAGATAGACTTTTGGGGAAAAAATAGTATGAGAGGAACTTACATTGGTTCAAGTGAATGTGCCCCTTAGGATAACACTGTCTTCTTGGAAAGAAATGGCTTGAATGTTTAACATTGCAGTGTTCTTACTGGTCTTTATATTCACTTCTTCATTAATTATTCATTTGACTTTCTTGCCATTGATAACACTGATTGCTCCACTCCTGATCTACAAAATGATAGAACTGTTTGACATGGTCAAAATTCTCCACGTCGGAGTGGAGTCTGATATCTGAGGTAAGGTCACATTGTGGTCGGTTTGGAGGAATGATGGGCTGGGTAAGGCTTTGTACTGGGTACTGAAATGGCAGTTTGAAATGGCACCTTTCCTAAGCTGTATGCCTCTGGTGCCGTATGACCTGTGGGCAATAAACCCTCCTGTGAGTGAATTGTGCTGCAGGTTCCCTGTAGCAATTTCACCATGGTTTTCACTAGTACCAACTACAAAGGAAATAAAACCTTTTTAGTGTTACAGCATATGTATCAATGCCACCACAGACTCATCTAGGGGCCTGCCAACGTTCTCATTATCTGTCCGGACTCCTAACTCCTCTGTACTTGTTGCTTCCCAGGATAGATTTACCTATCCTGTACGTATGGCCTTATCCCAAAACAGGGACTTTGAATTGAGATTTGTTCTAGTTTACCAAGTGGTCTGCATTGGTCTGCCTTTCTGTCATCAACATTATCTAACAGTTCCTTTCTCTGCATCATCAGACAGCTTCATCAGTGGTGGCTCTCCTAACTCATTTCCTTAGTCTAAATAATAGAAAAATAAGATAGGCAGAAGGTTAATCTCTGTGGGGTGGTACTAGGAACATATATGCTCAGTGCCTGCTGTTTGCAGTTGCATTTTGAAACCTATCTAGCTACATTTTAATAATTTTAAATATGTTGTATTGATTTTGTATGATTTTAATTAATCATTTTGTCCCTTGATACTTCTTTAATGGTTTACAAAAGAATTACACCTCTGTTAACACACAGAGGTCTCATTAAAGAGGTATTAGCTTAACATAGGAGATCTTGATTTTTTAAAAACTGTGTTTATTGATACTAATTTTGTTATCCATCTTCAGTCATCAGTTCCCATACAAGCCATTTCTTTAACAGCCTGGTGTTGATCTCAGTCTGAAAGATGGGTGTTTACTTCTCTAACTGTCCTTTTTGAAAAATCACAGTGACTTCTACTTGCAAATTATCTGATTCTGTTGACAGAAAAACCTTCAATAGCTGCTGTTCAGTATGTTTTGGATTACTGTTAGAATAGGCTACTTTAATCTGCATCGTGGGATGGATATTATAGGAATATTTTGTATTCTCAGTGTTAACAGTTCTACAGTTTGTTTTATAATGATCTAGTGGCCTTGGTAGGTTTTTCTATTTGGTTTGATGTACACCAAAAAGATCTTTTTGAAAGTCCTTAACTATTCTGACCAGAAAACTAATCTTATGTAATTTACCTCCTTCTTGTTTTAATACAATTCATTGTTTATATTCACTGCTATCCAAATCCCTTGCCATGATGTTATTTTACATATTTGGTTTTATTATTACTCTGATTACTTTTCTTTCTCTGAAAACCAGGTTAGGTTTTAATAAGTATTGTTCTCTTTATTGATTTTTGGGGCCTCTGCTGAAATGGTTTTATTCAATCCTTAATTCTCAATTGTATTTTTCTGTTTAAATTAATATTTTTTGTTGCTTTCAGTCAAATCAAATAAGCATTTTTGAAACGCCAGCTGCATATATTTCTGATTTGTATGCTACTGTGTTTGCATACAAGCCATGAGCATTTGCACCTGAGCAACCGTTAGTTTTTATTTTTATATTCACTTCCCCTTTAACCTTCCAGAGGAGGTAAAAAGTAAAAATTTTCTGTTTTGGTGAATTGCTTTATAAAGTAAGGTTAGTTTCTACAGCATTTGAAAGGTAGAGGGACGTTTTGTCATGTAAGTAGTGATTTAAAATTCACGTCTGGAATGTGATAGGTTTTTTACTGCCTATGAAGTGCTTTGCCATATGTACAAGGTACTAGCAGGGGGAGGTGTAGTCTTGAAAAGAAATTTGAGCGTGGTACTCTGGTGGGATATCAGGTAATAGAAATGGATGGTGTCACGTAGACATTGATACTGGTCATTGCTAAGATTGCTCATTAGAATCTGATTGTGATTTTCCTAGATATCATTTCCTTGCTTATATAAGCTTGAGTTAATTTGTCATTTCCTATTTTCCATGTCTGGTTTTGTTATCCTTTTTCTGGCATAGGAAAGCTGGCAGAGACCCAAACAAGAGGGTTGATACCTGATTTTGAATTCCTCTTCTGCACTTATATTTGTTCTTTCCTCACAGAACAAGCGCTGCTCTCCTCAGTGTTAATTTATTTGCACTTCTACAGACACAGAGACTGTGCACTGTACACATCTAGTGTTGTGTCCTTGTAGAGTAGTGTTGGTGATAAAGGTATAGGTTAGTGCAGGAACCTGGTGAGAAAAGGCGCTAGTGAAGAGAGTCTCTAAAAGTATGGAGGATAATATGCTCTTTCAGAAGTTATACTGTTGACATGTAGGTTCATCTCCATCAGGAACCTGTAGGAAGATTTTTTTGTTACAGAATTTGGTCTGGAAGAATCCCTAGGGACCACCTTCTGGTGTGGTTTCCAGAACAAACACTACAGAAATTCTTTCCTTTTGCAGTATTTGGACTGGCTTGATTGAAAGTTTTGCTACCAACCTTCAGATGTTCAGGCCACAGCTTTCATGGAAGCAGAAGGGGAGGGGGCGATAAAACTTTCAATGCCAACGCAACAGGGTGCATCCCATCATTCTGTCTGCTGTCAGCACTCTGTAATTAGCAGCCTAGGTTCATACAGGCCATGGCAATTAACTTATTTCTGAAGACTGAGGCGATACCAGTCACTTTGATCCCATTCTTTGACATTCCTCTAAGTTCTGGCCAGCCTTACAGGACTGTCAGGACCACTCCTATATTGATCTTGCTGGTGGAGGAAGTGGGAGAAGGTGCTCCTGCTGAGAAAGGTGCCACCCTTCCTGCAGCAACCCACTCTGCCTGGCGCGCAAACACAGCCTCACTCCATGTTTCCTGCCTAGTGGAGATGGGTGCTGCAGACTCAGCATCGTGTCTTCCTACACCCAGTTAGGAATGCACTCACTTTAGGCTGTTTCACTGGTGGAGATGGGGGGAGAGGATCTGTTTGCAGAATGGGGTAATTTGTACTTTCACAAGGAAATGGTACGTATGAAAAAAAAAATCAGGTTAGTTTTTGCCTCACTTTCTAGTGTTAAATAATCCCACTTCCCCTAGTATTTCTTGTTAAACTCAGGAAATTGCTCCCAAGATAGCAAGCATGGCACCTTCCTTTTTTGAAGGTATAGAACCAGGCTTTCTTCAAAGATGAGTAATTGAGGAGGATATCTACTGAAGCAGCACAGTGGGGATTGAGAGGGGAGAAGGTATCTGCTGGGTACAAGTTGTTGAGGCCTACCTAGCACTCATCTGCACTTTCTAGCCATAATGATGACATGTTCTTGGAGGATGAAATGGCAGGACAATTGTTCCTGGAACAAATACACAGTTTAAAGCAGCAAGTGAGCAGGCCCAGATGTTGTATGTTTGAGAGCTCAGAAGAGATAGTGTCAAGTGGTTGGGCTGCTGGTAGAAATACACTTTCAGTTGTGTCCTGGTTTCAGCTGCTATGAAAGGTGGGAGGGTAGCAGATGTTTTACCTGTTGGGTTTTGGCTGATTTGGTTGGTTTTTTTTAAGAAGGATTCTATGATTGAACTAAGTAATTACAAGGCAGTAAGTCTTTTATATGTACCTATTAAACTGGTTGAAATGATCATCAAGTTATTTGTAGATGTCTATCATATATTTTTAACCTGATAGCATCTCATAAACATGGTAGCCTAGTTTCTCCAGTAGACTGTCTCTCAGTAGTCTGAAGGAGTGGTTTGAATTTGTCAACAAATCAAGAAATAAAGAGTGGATTAATGTAGCTTACTCAGAAATCCTTTGAAAAGGGGAAAGAGATGTGAATGGTAGATGATCTGAGAGGGGAAACTGGCTGAAAGGTAGTAAAGAGCATCCAAGGGTTCATTCTGAATCCTCCTCAGCATGTTCCTGGTGGTCCCGCTGGGCAGTGACACAGCTTTCAGAGGTGGTTCCAGCAGGCTCTGAGCTGCAGGTAACACAGTAGATCATGAACTTCAGTGTGGAGGAGTGTAAAGTAGAGCATGAAAGTGGAAGAAGAGATAAATCATATGGAACACCTTAATGATACCAGATACTGAAAGAGCCCTGGGCATCTCTGTTCGGGTAAAACCTTTGCTCAACAAGCAGATTATTTCAAAACAAAGCAAAGAAGATGTTAGGATCTGTGAGGCCTGGGTGGGGAAGCAATATGATGAATATAAAACTTCTTCATGCGCAGCATCAGCAGTCTGCTGTCTGCGGTACTGGTCAATGTGTCTTGGAAAAAGCAGTGGACAGTGCAGGAGATTCAGGGAATACTGATGGAGATGGTTAGGGGCCAGGAAAGATTCTTCTAGGAAAAGAGAAAAAACTGGGACTCTCATTTTAGAGCACAGACACTGGAGGATGTGATACATATAATTTAATAAAATAGTGGTTGAAAGAGAGCAGATTTGGAGCTTCTGTCCTCTTTGTCTCAACAGAAGACAGTCAGCAAAGTACAAAGGAAGCAAACAGAATTGATGAAAATGACTACTTTCTCCTATTATTTTTTTTCCCATTTAAACCAGGGAACTCAACTCAGTAGATGCTGGTGAGCCTAAAAATGGCAGGATCAGAAAGGTGAGGTTGTTACATGGCTGGAGGGTTATGATAGTAACATTGATGGATTGCTGTGAGAAATAACTCTTGCGGTTCTGGTTTAAAGAAAGTTACCAGGAAACAAAATTAGTCCCAAATGAAAAAGGCAAGGATGGACTATTTGTAGGATCATAGGATAATTCAGGCTGGAAGTGACCTCAGGAGGTCTCTAGTCCAACATCCTGCTCGAAGCAGAGTCAGCTATGGGGTCAGACCAGGTTTCTTGGGGCTTTACCCAGTCTGTCTGACCTTTTCTGTCTTCTGAAGTGTTCTGGGCTTTCTCTGCAGCGGCATGCAGTGCTGCTCACTGCTGGGGACACACTGCTGAGCTGAGCAGATCCTGAGGAATGCATCTAACTCACCTACATATTTCAGGTATGCAGGTCAGTGGAAATGGCAGAACTTGGCACCATTAGGGCATGTGCTATTGCTGTCTCCTTCTCCCTGCAACTTGGAACTCGAGCAAAAAGAGCAGTCAGTACAAAATACACTAAATCTAACCTTTTCCTTCCATTTTCCAGGTTCCATCTTTCATTCTTACTGGTCCTGCTTTGTACCATTTTGCTGATCTACATTTACTTGAAGGGCACAGCTGGGCTATAGATTTGGCATCCAAGTGGATAGTTAAGTGCTGCTGTTTATTTTATTTGACCAGCTTTTGTGATTTCTTGAGTCCTAAAATCTTCCAGAATGAATTTAGTACTATACTGAAATAAATTATTCTCAAAACCATTACTTTTCGAGCTCTACAAACTGGTGCCAAAGCTGGCTGTTAGGTACATGAATAGAAGCAGCATCAGAAATACTGAGATGCTGAACAGAGCAGGAGCCTGTAAATAGAAGTCTGGAAAGAGAGGAATAAGATAAATTCTTAGTTTTGTGTCATTTGTATGTCTGACTTCATCTGCCTGGGGCACTGAACATTGATTGCAAATGCAAAAGTGCTGATCTGTTTCAAAGTTTAATATCAGGAACTCACCATAAGTAATACAACAGTACAAATGTGTCTGTGAGAGGTATTTAAAGCCGTGGAGGATGTGAGATTCTGTTTTTCTCCACATGCTGTCTTCTACTTAGAAGAAAATGGTCAATTTACAGTGATAACTACACCAAGATTCTGTCCAGGAAAATTAAATTTATGAACTGGCTACATAAAACTTCAGTTTCTCTCTAACAGGAAATTACTCCAAGATTCACAGCAAAATCCTCTGCTGGTCTGGGAGCCGGAGTTTAAAATAAATAAATCCATTAACATCTGTAATTGCTTATAGGAAAGGCTGACCCATGAAAGTGTGTAACCAGCATTCCTTAGCCTCACATGTCTGCAGCCAAGCCATTTGAGAAAACAATCTTACATGTGTTTTTCCTGCTTTTTGAGTCTTTCTGTGCCCAGAGCTTTACTGGAGAAACTGAACCACAGCTGCTGCCATTCCAAGTGAAACACTCTGGTTAAGGCTTGAAACAAATAGGTTTTGGGAGCAATATAAAACCTCTGGTAAAATAGCCAGAACCATAGTGAACTTAGGACTAGGAAGAAGAGGACAATCAAAATGTCTAAGAATAGAATCTAGTTTGAATGTTGCTTGGGGGTTGATGGCATTTCCATCTGGACATTGTACCCAATGCTGTTCCGAGTAATCCCTAGCTAGTACTGCTGTTCTTACTGTAGCTGCAAAGATTAAGAAACTCATTTTAAAATACCATTTATTTAGTCTGTTTACCTTGTGTATTTGACCGCAGTTTGTGAAACATGGTCAGCATGATGGTTTATTGAGTACTCAGAGGAAGAGTTTAGCATTAGTTAGCAGGAGAGCTAATCCTGAAGGTGAGCAGCCATGGAGGTAAGAGGAGAGAAAGGATGAACATATTTGATAGAATTGTTCTCAGACTTGTCCCAAAAACCCTTCTGAAATGCCAGAAACTGCCTTTATTTACTTCTCAAAATAGGTTGGGCTCTCCTCTTTAAAGCTGTGGTGTTGCAAAGCAGAATTTTACGCCATATACTAGCTGCTTGATCTGAGGGACTTCCCCCCC
>JANZLQ010000078.1:42274347-42309840 GCA_026212715.1 Elanus axillaris
CCCCCACCCCGCCGGCTCCTCCTTCCCCCCTCCCGGCCTGTCCCGAGTCTGGCAGCGATGGGGCAGCGATGGTGGAGCCGGTCCCGGGCATCCCCAGCACCCCCAGCTCTGCCCTCCCGCTGGAGGGAGGGACAGCGGCACCCCGCTGGTCCCCGGCTTCCTCTGCCGGGCAGGGGGGCGGTGGACCCTGCTGTGGAGAAAGTTAAGGAAACAGCCTAAAAAATAAACACACCAACCTCGGTTTGGGGGGGGACTGCCCAGAGTACCCCTCCCCTGCTCTCCTGGCTGCTCTCAGCCTTCCTGACCCCCCCCCCTTAGTCATTCCTTACCCTGCTGGGCCTTTAATCCCCGGGAAACCGCAGAAAGACAGGGTACGTACCCACTCTTTTCCAGTCATGCTTTGGCTAGCATGCTGGAAAACACTGCTGCTCCAAAGGTTCCTGTTTTCCACTCAATTTTAATGCTCCAATACTTCTGTTTCTGTAGGACTCATCAGCTGCCCCCATCCTCTTTTTTAACACTCTTGGGAAAACTGTCAGTAGCTCCGTTCTGGAATAAATGATAGCGTTTGGCCGTGGGAATTTCTAGTAAGTGACATTGCACAGAAATAAAATCCCTGTGTTAAAAGCACAGGGCTGAAGGCTCCCTTGTCTGTTTTAACATTCGTTAGTGCTGTAGGAAGTGGACTCTGAAGGGCCCTGGGTAGCCCCAGGTTTAGCTGCAGCTCCTTACACTGGAATTCATCCCACAGTTCAAGAAATGGCCGTGAGTCATGCCTGTCATTCATGATTGCTTTTCTCCAGTTGCCGCAATTCGGTTTAAGGCCATTCTGCGCCTTGCTGTTGCCAACACCAGCACGTGTGCAGCACTGCAGGGAGGAGGCTCGGCTGGCCCAAAATGAACCCTGCAAAAAAGAGCTGTCAATCTTCATTGGGACAGGCAGCACCATTGCCGAGCCCCGGTGCAAACCCACCAAACCTAAAACCCTCAGCCAAGGGGCTCTTTTTTCGGGAGTTGCAAATGCAACGGCAACAGACAGCATGTTCAGCCAGCTGGTCCTCGGGCAGGGACTGGGCTTTCCCCGTGTGCCCTGGCAGCGATAACCTTATCACATATCCCCGTGTGCGGGAGACAGATGTGCTGCCGGCGGTGGGGAGCGATGTGGCATGTTCACCCCTGAATTCGGCGTTTGCCGTGCTCGGAGGCGACGCTTGTCAGGCAGCTGCACAGGCAGAGCAGGTGGAGAAACAAAAACAGGCAGCGGATGTGATTTGAGGTGACCTTGGCGTGTAAACATGCTCTGCCTGGCTGCTGGCACGTGCTGTGCGTAGAAAATGGGGCTGAGGAAACCTGCCTTCCTTTAAACCGGGGCTGAAGATGCAAAGACCTGATGCCCACTGTATATTTTTTTTCTCTCCCTAGAAGTGGGAACATGCCAGGAGCAGGAGCTGCACCTTGCTTTTTAGAGGTCCAGGAGAAGAGGGAAGGTCAGGTATCTGGAAGCACAGCTGGGCTGAGACCCCAGGGTCCAACAAGCACTCTAGACCCACAGCTGGATCCAGCTTTGGCTCTTCTTTACCCAGTGCCACATCCCTGCTGCACCCACCAAGATGCGGGGACAAGCGGTGGCCATCTCATGAGCAGCCCTTTGCCATCTCTCTCAATGCATGCCTGTGCTGCCTCCTAACCATCTCATGTGTTGTCTCAAACACCACAGAGCATATTTGAAAGGGTGGCAAAGGAAAGAAAAGTGAAAATGGAAAAGAACCAGGAAGCCAGTTTGAGCCTTTATTTGGTTTTCCGCTGCCTCCAGCTTTTATTCACTTTTCTCTGGGTTTTCTTTTAGCGCAGAGCTATACTGCCAGTAAAGTAGTATTTAAACATTTCAGTGATTAGAAACTACAACTGTGCTAGTTTAGTGCACTAAATTGGCTCAGGGGATGGTTTGAGGAAAGCCATAGCGTGGTTGAGACCTCCAGCACTGAGTCCAGGGGAGGTTTGTGCCAGCCCTCACTGAGTGTGTATCTGTCTGAACTAAAAGTAGGGGACCTGAAATCTGGTCGGAGGGACAACATGATTCCCAGAGCTTTCTGTGACATTAATTTGGCAGACATTGGGTGATTCTTCCCCATACTCCACATCCATCTCTCAGTGCTGTTTGGATGAAGTTACAGTGACTTTAAACCCCACTAGCACAGCAGGGCCCAACTCCGGCGGGATCAAATCCTCCTGCCTTTGCTCATGACAGCAATATTGCATTTGGCTGATACTGTCCTGTAGGATTAATACTGTGAGACTGAGTAATGTCATTCCCTTGGAGCAGAGGTTGCATCTGACCTGCTGTGCTTCAAGCAGCAAGCGTGGCATTACGTGGACTTGTCTGCTGTGTTTAAAGGTCCCAACCACAGTCATGGATCCTCTCCTTCCTGCCCTCTGAAGCCACAGTCTCAGCTCAGCAACTGAACAAAAAGGAAAGCATGATAAAAGGAGTCTGTCCTCAGTTCTCTTCTCCCTATCTTTGCTTTCAAGGCACTTTAGGAGCATCAAAGTGTCCTGGTGCTGAGCAGGGTTGGCAGAGGCAGGGGGACTTTTGAAAAGCAAGTTCTGTGCAATGCTTACTCGACTTTTGCCAGAGTCTCCGGTGTAAAATATCTAAAGTTATACTGGCAAATCAGCCCTCTCCTATATGGAATTTACCTACCCAAATGTGGACATCCACACCCAAGTGGGCTGGGCTCCCTTGTAGATGATGGAGGTAAAAAGACACTTTTGGGATGCTTTGTTTCACCCTGAAGCCTCTGCGTAACTTGAATCACATCTGCCGCACTGAAGAAGTGCCAATTCTCCTCATGGACTCCAAGTGGTCCTGGGGGAGCCAGCTCCGTGCAGCCATCTAATGGTAGTGGAGATCAGTCTCAACATGCTCCACGTCACGGTGAGATTGTGAAAACTATAGGTCCCTCTTATTCATGATACTGCACCCACGTCAGCCTGATGAATCGTCCCCCACCAGCTTTGTCACTTCTAGCAGTGTTTGTGGAAGGGGAGCTGGCAGCGTGGGGTGGCAGGGCGACAAGATGCAATGTCCCCGCCTAAGCCCTATCCCAAAGGGGACATCCCCTGAAATTCCCCCTCGGTGGAACATCTCTCATCCAGGCAAGTGTGCTGGAGCAACTCAGAAACCCTTCTCAGAGCTAAGAAAATGGTGGAAAAGAACAGAGATTCTCTTTCTGTCCCTCACCAGTCCCTGAGCATTTGCACAAGCTGCTGGCAGCCTCTTGCTCCATCAGCTTTCCACTCTGCTCTTCCACTGCCCGAAACCCTGCTGTGTCTGGGGCCTGCTGGCTGCTGTGGCAGCAGGACAGCCCATGTCTCCCACCCGCAAGGGCTCATCCTCAGCATTTATTCATCCATAACTCAGCTGCACTAGCATAAAGAGGGGATAACTGCTGTCTCTCTGCAGCCAGCCCTGCGGATTAATGCTGGTATAATAAACTCATTTTCTCCAGCTTTTTCGCGAGGTGCTAAGCATGAGCTCTCATCCACGAAAACACGTGAGCTGCAATTATCCAACCCTAAACCTGTGCATTAAATACTCCCCAAGCTGCACTCCAAGAGTTCAGCTGCGGGAAGCCAACAGCTGGGACACTGGGCTGCGGTAAAGCATAACAGCACTTCTGGAATGGGGACAATATCGCACAATCTTGGAGAAGAAAACACAGATTGTGGCTGTGTGAAGGCCAGTGAAGACAGCGGGAAATTGCAAGGGCAACAAGCTGGATGTAGAAATAAAGCAAAGTGGCAGCTGAGTTTGCAAGGAGTGAGTCTGTGCACCAAAGGGGCTGTTCTGTGCTAGCAGGGCTGAAAATGAAGGTAAAGCTGTTATTAGCATTTCCCTAGAGGGAGAGATTAGGAGCTAGTGAGATGCTGTTGACAGGAATACTGTCTGCAGTGTGGAGCAGCTAATAAAAAAGATGGGTCTTGTGATCCCAGAGAGAATGGGATGCTAGAGAGTCATCGGTATTTTCAGCCTGGCTTTCTAAAGAAATGAGTTTTTTTGCAATTGCTCTGTGTGTTCCCAAAATACAAGCAGATGGAGGCTGCTTTTGCCATTCCTCCTTCTACTGAGCATTAGACTCAGGGGGCCCATCACCCTCTGGCTCTGCCTTCCCTCCGTGGACACTGTTCCCACCACAATCTCCAGCAGCAGCAATTTGGAGGTGACCTGGGGACAAGAGATGAGGCTGCTCCTCACTTATTTCCTGCAGATGGTACTTGCCCAGGCTGTTGGGGCAGGACATAGATGCCCATGGTTTGGGGCACAGAGATGTCAAGTGAACCTGACAGCAAGGGATGAAGGCTGCTGGTGAAGAAGACTCGCTACAGGGTTGGTTTCTGCCTGACTGTGGCTAGCACCAGCATCAAGCTAAGGTCAGCCACCCATGGGTGCTTCTACGTCTGAGTAAGTGTGATACCAACCCAGCAGCCAACAGCAAGGATAAATTCATTTTGTTCCTCAGACCTTGCTGGTTTGAAGGACACCTTGTTATTTAGCAAAGTTTTCCTTTCTTTTGGGTGTTTTATGTAGCACTGCAAAGGATGCGACCTATAAGCCTAAAGTGTTTCTGACTATTGACTTTCCTTGTGGACTTGTTAGAGGATCCTGTTCTTCTCTGTCTCTTGGTGGGAGCTGGTCCTGCTCATGCCAAAGAAATTGTAAAGATACCACAACTGCCAGAGAAACAGAAAAAAACCCCATGTTTCTGTCCAGAATTTGTTTCCTGAAGACTCTTTGGACAGGGGTTGTGAGTGAAGATGCCTGTTATTTAACGGGAGGAGCAAAGACCAAGGTTGTTCAGAAAGGCAAGCTTTCTCACAAGTGCTTTCCCATTGTTTGCTCAGCTTGAATCATCAGCTTCTCCCAGGTTCTGCAAAGTTTTCTTGCTTTTGAATGTACAGGCTTTCCTGAGCGGTTTAAGCTCCATGCCTGAAGGAACTGTAGGCAGTGATTCATCAGAGAGACAACACATCCCAAACAACTAGAAGGTCAACTGCTTCTTAAGGCAAAAATATTTTGCTGTGATTTATAGCCATATCTGGGAAAACAGAGCTCTTACATGGCTAAAACAGGCAAATAATAGATTAAGTAGAATTTCTTGTCATCAACACCCAGTGCCCTTCTCACGGAAACATCACACGTTTTCCATACTGTAACAAAATGTAAGTTTTATTCCATTTTATTAGTAATGGATGTGGAATAGTCAGCTGAAGAGTTGGACTGATGTATCTTTCTCTTTTGACCAGTGTTTAATACTCCTAGCTACAGTCCAGATGTAACATTTACACTGAAAAATACTTACAGATTCAACCTCATACTCAAAAAATTTCTAGTACAAATACAGTTAGTACATAAAAAAATGAACAACAACAAAAAAATAACAATCCCAGAAACTTCGTAACAGCACAGACTGGTTATGGCCTTGAGTTAAGTTCAAGTATTTCCCAGTGGAATGCAATGCAAGCAACAAGGTAATCTGGCTTTTACGTGGGACATTCCTGGCCCTGAATGGTAAGAATAGAAATATAAGCATGGGCACTTTATCTGACCAAGTTTAGCAAGAAAGTCAACATTTATGATTAGTTCAGCTACAAAGCTAAACCCGTCTTGTGTGTGAACAAAACTACTAGCCTGTAAAAAAAAAAGCAAAGCATTAATTGTACTACTGACATTTCTTCTGTGGCCAACACTGCCTGTCGTCTAATTGAAATTCCTCAAGACGCTAGTTTAGTTTGTAATGGTTGTGATGGTTTTTTTGCTTGTGGTTATGCTTATTTCACCTCTCTATCCTTTTCCTTCCCTAACTGACATGATAAAGAGGGGATTTTTGCTCCTGCCCCAAAAGGAGTCGCTCCTGCAGAGACATTAATGTACGTTGGTTGCCTTTGTGGCAGTGACTCGGCGGAAAGACACAATATCCTAAAGGCTTTAGAGGCCAAGGAGGGGAGGAGGAAGGGGGGAAGTGAGCAACTCAGTATATGAAATAATAATAATCCTTTATATTTCTAGGGCTGTCTGACTCATGCTGGCTCCTGTGTGTGGCTCAGATGGAATCTGGGAGAACTGGGGTCCCTCCTCCCCAGGGTCAGAGGAGTCAGCAGTATCCTCCAGGCTGGGTAGGACCTTGCAGGCCACTTTGCATCTCTCCCAGGCAGCCCATGACACCAGACCAGTCCTGCTGGGAATGTGCCTTTGTGTTTCTGTCCCTGTCAAAAGGCTTGGAAAGCAAGATCAGCTCCCATTTGCAAAGCATTTTGTGCGAGGAAGTGTTTCAAGCCTGATAGATGAGCAGGGCTCGCTGGAAGGACAGCTGAGAGAGTGGTTACCCTGTGTCCCTGCTGGATGAGGAGGTTGTATTGATTGCCCTGGCTCTAGTACTTGTCAATATTGCAAGTATTGACTCTCACTATGGAAAACAGTGTGTGCGTATTAAATGTGATGGTGACACCAGCTGGGAGGAGGCTGCGAATCTGTTGCAGGACTGACAGATCATTCAAAACCCCCTTGGTGCACCAGGTCTGTGGTATGAAAATAAAAAGGCAGTTTAAAGGAGAGCAGGAAGATACCGACTGTACAAGTACACACCTGAAGAGGGGAGCAATCCCCATGCCTGCAGAAGATGGGGTTTTGGGGAGGACCAGGGTGGCAGATGGGCGCATGAAGAGGAACAGAGTGAGAAGGTGGTCCAAGGACCAGCACTGCCACACTTCTGGGAAGATGTGGACTGACTGGTGGTAGTTCAAAGACACCAAGGAAAACCATGCTAGAAAAACAGCCCTTGGAGAAAGGTTGATGAGACTGGAGTTATTTAACTTAAAGCAGACTTGAGGAGAATGAAAACAGTCTTCAAACAGCCAAAAGTTTATGCAGCCATTAAAGGCATGAGATGTTCTACATGGCTGCAGAGGAGGAGGGATGCCAGGGATTGCAGTGACAGGGGTTCATGATAGCCATGAAGGAAGCAAGTGATGGTGGCAAGCTGGGGAGAAGATCCGTGGGTCTTTCCAGCCCTGTTGCTCGAAGTGTCTCTGAACCTGCAGTCATGGAGCCCAGGGATCTCCACCCATCAGGCACTGACCAGCTCTATTGTTGGGGAAGGCGGTATAGCCCTGCTGTATAAAGTGTATTTAATGATTCAGTCAGGTCCCTGTGATTGGGTTCTGGGGTTTCTAGCTTAAAAACTGCCCTCCTCCCTCCCCTGCCTTTCCCCATGGTGAGGCCAGGATGGTTTCCAGAAGTGAATGCAAGGGAAGCACATGCCCATCCCTGCGTTTGGTGACTCACTGTTGAATCTACGGGTCAGCATGAGCCGAGGGGCCCGTCTGAGTCATCGGGAAATGCTCAGGCCATGTGTGCGGCTGAGGGAGGTGTCACTGGTATGGTCAGGAGAAACCCAAAATCCAGACTCCTGCACAGCACAGTGCCTTCCAGCATTGCGTGGGAAGGATGAGTTTATCCAGGGCTGTGATACTGCTGGTCATCAAAAAGGAATCAGAAAAACCCAGGCAGCATCCAACCATCACTCTGAGTTTTCATCCTTCCCTTGGGATCATGACTTTAAATACACACTGTTTCCCATGGGACACAGGGCTGGCAATAAAGGAGAAGTCACATCGATGTGGAGGACAGGCTTGTGCCCTGGACAGCTGTAATCGCTAGGGAGCAAGTTTCCACCCAGCAGCACCTCTGCTATCCTCCCCAGGGCTGTGGACCTGCATGCATTTATCTTCATGGTAGCAGCACCATCAGCAACCAGCCTCTCCTGCATTGCCTGGTCCAGCCCAGCCCAGGAGGAGAGCACTTTCCTGCACGTGGGATAAGGAGCAACAGCACACTTGGATATGTTTATCTCCCTACCACCATGCTGTGACCTTTCTGAGCCCTTCATTAAAATTTCATGGCAGAAAGGCCATCCCTCCACACAACAGATGTGTGTTACTCCTGACCATTGCTGCTGGGAGGATGCACCGATCCTCCTCCTGGATGCGGCTGTCCATTTTCAGGGGGACGACCTCTAGCAGCAAGAGCAGGCAGCACTCCAGGCATTTTACTAATGCCTTCAGCAGGACCAGGAACAAACCTGAAAGTGTTTCCTGGACTGTTACACAAAGCCATACTAAATATTTATAGCTGGATAGCTTGTAGGATGATTCTTTGTTTTCTTTTTAAAGCCACTTTTTTGCTGCCAGCACTGTTCTCTAATAGCATGGCACAGCTCAGTTGAGGTTCCCAGGAGTTGAAGGCCATACCCAAGTTCTCTGCCTGTTCCCAAGACTGGCCAAAGGGCATAGCCACCTGGGGAACACACATCCACAAGGCTTTCAGGGCCTGATCTCAAGGACATAAGAAAGATGCCCAGCAAGAAGTCATGTAGATCCAATGGATAAAAAATACTGGCACAGGGACATGCATGCAACTTTGGGTGGCTGGCATGGCCCTGAGGGAACAGCTCAGCACAGGGATGGTGCTGTATTTGGTGAGGATTTACTTCTTTTGTGTTAGGTTTGATCTTGAAGGCTCTGCCTATTTGGGTTCTCCATGGTGTTGAATCAACCATTGGACTCTTGGGAGGTTGTGAGAGCATATGCCAAGCCACAGGCATCTTGGGAACATCTCAGGGATGAGACCTGATCTGAAATGCAGCAGAGTGGGGCAGTATCTGGTTTCAGCCTCTGCTATTGGGCAGGAGATGCTCCCTATGCTCCCAGTGATGAGTTGTTTTTTTTCTATTTTGTGTTACTGGAAGAGTACAAAGGCACAGCCTTGCAGCTGTGCAAGAGACACGGGATGAAACCACCCTGCCAAAGCACATCCTCAGCACTAGCAGGAGCATTGGAGCTCAGCAATTTGGTTTTAACATCCCCCCAGGTTCCAGTAGCTGCATGAAAGCCACCCTAAAACCAAGCCAAGCTGAAAAAGCTTTCTGTAGACTAATGAAAAACTTCCTGCTACTGTCCTGGTCCTGTCCCCACTGAAGCCACATCTTCTGCTGATCTCCCCAAGCAAGTGTGTGAAAGCTGCCAGTTCCCCAGGTGGGGCTGGGGGCTGGAAACCCAAAGACTGCTCCAGGATGAGATCAGCTGTAGTCCTGGACCAGCTGGGGTTTCCCAGGGTATGTGGAAGGCTGTAAAATTACCAGAGGGTTGATATTACATTTATATATATCTCTCTAAGTCTATATTCACACACACATGTTCATATATGTCTGTATATATACGTACATGTACACACACACATCATATACACACTATGCATAGATCTGCCATCTGCCACTATTTATAAGGGTTTGATTAAACAGAAAAACAAATTTGCCAACATTGATCTTCCAATCTCTACTAAAATTCAGCAAATAAAGTCTAAACCCTTTATGATTTTTGTTTTCCTGGTTGCATAAAGGCACTTTCTGATGATGTGAAGCAGCAGTTTGTTAAAAACACTGTAGCTGCAGCCATTCCCATCACATCTGTAGCAAGTGCTACACATGCACCGGTACGACGCAATGTCACTGCTCGCCCCTTCTGCGTAGTGTTTGATCGTATTTGCTTTTTGCTTCGATGCAGAGGAATAAAAGATGAAAACTTTCAGCGCTCTGCTATGCTTTTAGGTCTCCCTGTGTAAGAGAGTCGCTGTGTTTCTGCCCATAACCTGACGTGGATGCCAGCTCATGGCTCGCAGCATCGAACAATGCCTTCATTTCCAGCGATGCCTGCTAGAGCATCTAACAATACAGGCAGAACATCAGCTGTAAGTGTGTCATGAAGGTTCATGCAATATGTCAGTTGTTTTCTTTTCTTACCAAGGGATCAGAAATTAATTTTAATTAAGGATATTTAGTAATTAAACACTGCGTGACCTACAGCACTCTAGCCTAGCCATGCAGGAGGGGAGCTGCTTGCTGTCAGCCTGGCTTCTCTCCTGAGCCACCAGCAGCTCCGTTTCCCATCACAGCACATTGTCCAGTCTCTGTTGGGGGCTCTGGTGGTGACGGAAGGGGTGGGAGATGCAGGGGTTTTGCTGTTGCTCACTGGAGGTTCCTGATGGGAGAACATGTTGGAAACAGGGAAGAAATGTCTTTTGTTAACGCACTGGAAGACAGCACTAAATTGGTCTGAAACTCTTATCTCATGACTTCCGTATAAAAATTCTGCTTGTGCCCTGTGAGACGAACACTAGACAATACTGAAAAACAGAAACAAACCAAAATAAAAACCTCACTTACGCTGCCCTCTCTCTTTTTAGATGAAGCTATATCCATACAGACGTCTTTCCATCTTTACTGCTTGAGCTCCCTTTCTCCAAGGAGGCCTTGGGTTTAGCACCTTGTTTCTCCTGGGCGGTGTTGGCCCTGTTCTGCTCGACCACTGTGCCACCCGAGGCGGGACTGCTGGTTCGAGAAGGTTGCGTGTTGGCCTGGGTGCTGCTGTAGCTCTGAAATGCTATGTCTAACTGCTCCTGGGCCACTCGCAAGTGTTTGTGAAGGGTGGACAAGTCTGCTGGGAGGTTCTCGTCTGGGCTGGTGCATTGCTGTTCCTGAGCGACGTTAGCCAAGTTCTGCTCGTGAGCCATCAGGCTGTTGGGGATCTTGGTGGACTTCTCTGATTTCACTACCAAGTTGTACTCAGGAGGGCAGGAGATGTTCTTTGCGTAGGCATAGTTGTAGGGAGGCTGCCTAAAGCTGTTGATTTTCCGGTTGCGAATGGCATCTCGGATGGTCCCAAACCCCAGGTGAAACATCTCGCACATGTTCAGCAATAAGCACAGGCAGCTCACGACATACATCACCAGGAGAAAGATGGTCTTCTCTGTTGGCCGGGACACAAAGCAGTCCACAGTGTGAGGGCAAGGGACTCTGTTGCAGACGTAATAGGCTTCTACCTCAAAACCATAGAGCAAATACTGCCCTATCAAAAAGCAAACTTCAAACGAAGCTCTGGTAAGTAGCTGGAAGACATAGATTTTCATCAATCCTTCTTGCTGGATGCGCCTCCTCCCATCGTGCTTTTGTTGCTCTTTGTTCTTGGGCTTGGCTTTGGCTTTCTCATGTTCTGCCGTGTCATCAGAGATCATGGGCTCCTCTTCGTCAGCTTCCATCGGGTCCTCCATGTTGCGCACGGCCTGCCAGTTCAAAGCAAACTGCTTCTTCTTCTTGAATCCCTTGAACTTCTTCTCCTCCTCCGCCGACCGGGCAATCCTGTGGATGGCATAGCCCAGGTACATGACCGAAGGGGTGGATATCATGATGATCTGGAAGACCCAGAACCTGACGTGTGACAGCGGCGCGAAGGCATCATAACAGACGTTGTCACAGCCGGGCTGTTTGGTGTTACAGGTGAACTTGCTTTGCTCATCGGAGTAGATGGATTCCCCCCCCACTGCTGTCAAGACAATGCGGAAGACGATGAGCACAGTGAGCCAGACCTTCCCCACGAAGGTGGAGTGATTGTGAATCTCTTCTAGCAGGCGGGTTAGAAAGCTCCAGCTCATGTTGGTCATAAGGGCTACTCAGTTATAACCTGCAGGAAGAGGGGGAAATAAATAACATAGCAGAAAGTTAACATCTGTGGCTGCAGCCAGCGATAAGGCTGTGACATTGGCACATCTGTGGCAGATGAAGTAATTTTATCTCAAAGAGGCAGCCTTCACTGCTGCAGCCCATCACCCCAGGACCTGTGAGGGACCTCAACATGGGGCTGACCATGAGAGCACAGCACTGGGGAACGAGCCGTGGCCAGTGTGGGGACGTGCTGCAGCACCGTAATTGGAGGCAGGGATACCTGGTGGTACTAGATAAACGCAGATTAATAACGCAACAAGCCACAGTACCTACTAGCTGTGGTAATTCACCATTACCTGCTTTGTTACCTATTTCAAGACACCACTCAGCTGTAAGAAGGGTTTGGGTGACTGTAAAAGCAAACACAAGGCAACATGGAAGGCACCTAGGCACAAAAAGGTGTTTACCTTGTGGTAATCTCTTGCTTGCACACCATGGGCTCAAGAGCCTGAGCTAAAAGCAGGGGTAGAGGATGCTGCCCACATCACAGAGACTTGCAATGCTGAAATATCTTTCATTAGCAAACCCGGAAAAATGCAAAGAATCAGCAAAAGAATGGGAATATTTATGTTTACAGGCTGATGGCCCTTTTAAGTTCTTCTTGAAAAAACAAAACAAAACAAACAAAACAAAACAAAACAAGTTTAATCAAATGCAGACTGTTTTAAAAATAAACCTTGAAAAGCTTTCAGAGAAAAACATGCATTTATTAGAAGACCTGGACAGCTGGAGAGGAAGAGCTTTGTAATAACCATTTTGTGTTTAGCTTAACTTGCAATGGGGCCTCAGCCTGAGCTCCTTGGGTGACCCCAGGCAGCATTAAAGGCAAAAGGCAATTTTACTGCTTGACTGGCAGCAGCCCTGACAGATACCTGGAGACTGGAGCAATAAGGACAACACCCAGACCCAAAGAGCACTGTGATGGGGAACAGCCAGGCTGACCCCCCAGGGCAGCAGAGAATGGGCTCATCCTTTCTGCTCCCCTGCATCCCTCCTCTAAATCATCCTCAGGTCATTATGGAGTTTACCCACCTTGTTCCCATGCAGACACCTGATGGCAGGCAGTAAATTAGGCATCTACCAGCCCAATCCCACCCATGAACCGACACCTACTACTGCACCGAGAAGCACAGGGTGGATGTGTTGGTGGCAGATGTAGGAGCCAAGCACATGAGCATGGACATGAGCGAGTTACCATGGGGTAGCACACGGCAATGGTGTGTTATGGCTCAGCAGTAGCTGGCCCGGCACAGGCTACTCCTCTGCACTCCTCCATGATCAAGCAGAGGAAGAGGAAGGAGCTGTTGTCCATACGTTGAAAGGGTATGGACATCAGACCTACCCCTCCATGCTGGGTGAGCATGGCTGAGTGGAGGTAAACATCCAGAAGGAAAAATGATGTCGTGAGACATGAGCCCTGTCCTAACCTGGCTTTGCACCACTTTTATACGGAGACACAAAATTATGCCTTAGGGTTTCCATGGCACAAGCCAGGCTTTGAGCACGTCACCTGTGCCAGGTGCAGGGTGGGAGCAGCCACCAGCACCAGCCATGGGCACAGCCCCAGGTGGGAGCAAGAAGGGAAACGTGCCTTGCTCTGTTCTCCACATCAAGCCTTTCTGGAATGCGATTTTGCTCACGCTGCTTCTTAGGACTGGAGCCAAACAGCGCTGGTTTGCTCAGCACTTGCCTTCGTGCTGCCCTGGGAGGTAGCAGCGTGGTCTGAGGCTCAAGATGCAGTGAAATTCTTCCACTGTCGAGGGCTCTCAAGAGCAGGCAGATGGAATTTTCTAACCCTGCTATTTCTAGATCAAACAAATCCTCTGCGAACCCAAACCCCCAAGTCTTCACACGCCAGACTGAGACTGTGGGAGCACTCTGCAGATGGTGTTATTCTTGTCCTGTAGCTGGAGAAACTGAGGCAGGGAGCAGAGAAACAGCTCACTCCAGGCTGGGTAATAAGCCAGAAGAAGAGGTGGGGAAGTTCACCTCTCTACCCTCAGCTTACCTGGTGAATAGCAACAGCCCTCAAACCTGTTGGGGCCAGAATCTCCATTTTCTGCCCCAAAAGTGATGCCTTGGACCCAATGGTGAGTATAGAAATGCTGCTGCTGCAGTTTCAGGACAATTCAGCCACTGTGGAAGAACACGGAAAGTGATCCTCACAGAGCTATTTTTTATTTATTGAGAAAATATGGTTTATTCGGGGGTGAGATGGGAAAGCATTCCCCATCTGCTTCTTTAGACTCAGTGGATACACTTTAAAGTGTCTTTAACCTTTCCTCTGATTTATGTCATCATTCAGATATGGGCAAAATGGGGCATTAAATGATTTACAGGATTAACCCAGGCATTCAGCCAAGCTCCAGCTGCTGGGGGGCTGGGAAGGGAAGACCCCGCTGGGTGCGGTGATGGCCCACTGCGGGACACGGTGCATCCGTCTGGAGCATCCGGGTCCAGCCGAGGCAGGGCTGGGGCTTGGATCGAGCACACATCAGCCCCAGCTTGGCTGGTCCCATGTGGGCGTTCAGCCACCTACCAGCTCCCACCTGCATCCCCAATTAGTTGCAAGCCCCAAATTGTTCTAAAACACAGGCTTCGAAAGTGCTGTAGAGCAGTTAATTTATAGTTTCAGTGCTCACCTAAAGGGTTTATGATGTCTACACTGAGGATAATTTACCATTTTGCAAGTGTTACTCGAGGACGCAGTTCCCAAAGCTCAGACTCGCTTCCCAACAGCTGTTTGCTGGGGCAGGGAGGGTGTGACCAAGGTAATGATGGGTTTTGGAGTAAATATTCAAGTTGTGATCTGATATTAGTCAGGGTTATTAGCAAAGCACCCATCACCTCCTCTGGGAGACACGTTTTAGAAAGGAGCACCCGATACCATTGCTCAAAACATTCACAAACCTCCTGAGCCAAGGAAAAGGAAAGAAATTGCAAAATAACAGAAGTGGTGGGTTGTTGCTTTGAGAAGGCCACCTCTGGTTACCAGCCACCAGCCCGAGCTGTTGGTCCTGCCATTGACACTGCGGCTCAGCCCTCTGTGCACATCTGGATCTGCAGAAACATCTGCAGGAAACAGCCTCAAGCTGTTTCTGCGCCCCTGGGACTCCGCTGTTACCTCTGGGTATGATCACACCTTGACATTACGCTCCTATGTGTCCACCCACTCTCCTGGCACAATACTTGAAAGCAGGAGCTGAAGGAAATGAGTTAAAAACCTTTCCTACAATCAGTTCAGTCAAACTTCCAGTGCTTTTTGCGACTCACTGGCTACAAAGACTGTACTATGAGATGCCTTTAGTTGCTTGGGAGGGGGGGTAGTACACCATTGTATTCTGGAATCCGTTATAAGGCAAACAAGCTTCAAAGGAAGGATTTTTTCTCATTGTTTTTGCTGAGGAATAGGATGGTACTAGGAAAAGACTATGTCTCATCTCCTCACAATGTCAACCATCAAAGCAGAGAAAATAGATTTTTGCATCTTCCATGTGCTTCAGACTTAATTCCTCCATGCAGGAGGAAAGTTACACAGTCCAGCTCCCTGGGGAGAAAAACCTGTGTGGATCTGCAGCTGGTAGATGGATTAGATTAGGTGGTTCCTGTAGCTAAACTATCACCTGGAGAGATTGCATGAGAGGACCCACCATCCCTGTGGCTTTGAAATCCATTCATTCAATCATCTATCTTCACATGTCACCTCCAGACTAGCTGACAGGCAGCGTATGAAACGCACACAGGGTACAAGTTTCACTTCAAAACAGCTACAAAGAAGGAGTTGGACCACTCAACCCACCATCAGCACTTAAAGTAGTGAAAATTGCATGTAGCCAGGTACAGGAAAGAGCTGTTGGCTCCACGTTCTCATCACAGTTACTTCCCAAAACCCGCTGACCCCTCTGCGCAGTCACAGCCACAACTGTTGGAACTGGGAAAACTTTAAAACCTGAGTCTAAAATAAGCAGAAGGAAAATATAAAAAAACCATCTGTGCTAGCTGGACGTCCTTCCTTTCTGCACAGTTCCCACACCGTTGCTCAAACTTCAGGGAAAACAATGGAAAAAAATCTACTTACAGAGACATGGTGCTTCTCGCAGCAGCTTTCCCTCCTCCACCGACATTCCTGTGCCGCCAGCCCTCTGCCTTGCCCTAGATAAACTCCCGCTGCCTCGGTCCAGCCATGCTCCAGCAGTTGGAAACTAGAGCTCAAGGGAAGTATTTAAAGTTCTGTCAAACCCCGCCTCTGTATTCGACCGGGCACCCACCGCCGGGAGGTCCTGTCCGAGCTGCCTGCACCCCTACGGCCGGTCCCACCACTGCTCCTGGCCCCTCTTTGCCTCGCCAGGCCTTGGAAGAAAGAGGGAAGGTGCTATATATATATATATACCAGGAAAGAAAGGGGCATTGGTTTTAAATCCAAACAAGCCGCCGGGTCTGGTTTTAGGAACGCTGCCTGGAATTTTGCTGCTGAGCTCTTGAGCCGGTTGGAAGTAAATTAATAGCATCAGCTAGTGGCACTGGTAACAGATTTGTAAGACAGAGAGCATGACTAATAGGGAACATGTGGAAAACACATTTTGGCAAAAGCTCCTTGGTTGCTGCTGGGGAAAAAAAAAATAGTAAAAAAAAAGAGGGAAGGCTCACTAGTGAGAAAAAACTGCTCTGAAGCTCCTGGTTTGCTGCACCCAGGCAAGGCTTTCTTGAAAGAGGTCGTGCACCTCTCTCCAAGCTGTTAGATTGGAGCAGAGAGCAGATGAAGGACGGGGAAGGGGTTTGAGCACACAAAGAGCCTTTCTGGCTTCTTTGCAGAAGAAAGAAGAAATAAGAAGTATGGGAATGTACATGAAGCCTGAGGCAAGTGGAGAAGAAATTCTCCATCCAGATAGTTCAAGGATCACCTCTCCTCCCTGCCCCATCCCTGGGGAGCCTTGTCATTGCCACGTCAGCGGGATCAGGGATCCAGGTATCTGCTGAGATGGAAATGGAGAGTCGAGGCAGAATTCTGCCCAGGAGCCAGTGAGGAGGAGAAGGAAGGAAGCGACAGCAGCAGCCAAGAAGTCACAAAAAGGCTCAGCCCTGGCCTTTGAGGGGAGAAAGCATGGGAAGATGTACATTTTGATCAAAGGAGATGTTTGAAACCATATGGTTTATCGGGAACTTTCATCCCTGGTCCTGACAAAGCAGGACATTCACTCGGCTGTCAGACCTCTAGTGTCCCAAAGAGCCCGAAGGGATGCAGAGGGGCAATTCCTGCTCGCTGGAGCATCTCGTACCGATGCTCTTGCAAGCAGCAGCATCCCTTGCACTGCTTCACGCTGGCTAACGCTTCGGCTGCACGGCTGAGAGTTGCTCTGTGAGACCCCAGGAGCATGTGAGCCTCCTCTGACACCAGAGCTGGGCTGTGTGACACGACCCCATTACAGTTAATGGGGTCTCCAGGGTATAGAGCACTTCTGGACACACTGCAGTAACCTTCCTGAAGGTTTTAAGTTACAAACTAATTACTCATACACAGTGATAAGTTAATTCGCTGTTCACAAGTAGTTGTCTGTGATAGGCAGGTGGAAAAAGCTTTATAATCAGCTATGTTAGGTGTAGGGATGAACATACCCTTGGGGGAATATGCCACGCTAGGGAAACCAGAGTTTGGGTGGTATTTTGGGGGGAATAAGCTTCTGAAGAAGTTACATTGTCACAACCCTGGCTGCACTCTTCACCTTAAGCACATAGCACACCGACAAAGCTTGACTCTCAAAGGACATGGGAAGATAGGGAGCTGGTTTCAGAGGAGAGCACCAGGGCTGGACATCTCCTCCAGCAGTGCCCCAACCTCCCTGGAGATCTCCCTTTGGGACCCATCCGAGGGGGAGAAAACGTGCAGTGAGCCGAGGCCACGTTACGTCTGCATGTTCCTGGGGTCGGGTTTGGCCTCCAGCCTGTTGGGGCAGAGATGTCCTTGCTTGCATGGTCCTTCAGGTCTGCAGACACTGCGGTGGGTCACCTGCACAGGGGCCACCACACAGTCCTTGGGTGCATCCACCTAAGTGGGGACCCTGCAGCTTCCAGCACGTGTCACACCATCTACTTCTAAAAGACAAGTCCTATGAGATCCATCAGACCTGAGGGATGGCCATCAAGATCTCATTCCCATCAAAGAACTGTGGTGAAACTTCCACCCACTTCAGCCGGTGCAGGATGGAGCTGCAGAGAAGTATTATTAGTTTTTTAAAAATAACTAGCTGAGAACAACTTCCAGGCTCTGCAGGACTGCGGGCAGCAACTTAGAGATAAAAGGCAGCTCAGCATGGTCCCTGTCCCGTGGGTCATGCAGCCTTTCCAGGCCCTTTGCTTTCTAACTGTGCGGGTTATTTATACACACAGCAATCTCGTCTGTTGGAAGTTTTTTTGGGGCATCCATGCTTCAGGCGAGCCAAGCAACATCTGCTCCTGCTCCAGCCTCCTGGAGCAAGTCCTTGCTCCAGCAAGTCCGGCCATCACACTGGCAGGGATGGAGTGGTTCCCATCACCAAACCATCACCCATTGCCCAAACCATTGCCCAGGGAAGGAGGCAGAAGGCTGGAGGCACAGCCAGACCCGTGCATTTTTTCTGCGTGCTTTAGCTGGGTTTTCACCATCTGAACAGCTTGTGTGCATGCTAAAACCTTTGCTGCGTGGGTAATAACAGAGGAGGGCAGGAGTACGCACACAGTTATAAACAATTTGTGCTTTCTTCCTCTCAAGGAAGACACTGGAGAGCAAACAGCGCTTTTCTAGCCATAAATGAATGTACAGGGTAAAACAGTAATAGGGATCTTTTCACTCCTGACCCACCCCTGCAACGTCCCATGTCCTCGAGTTTATGCTTGGCATTGAGAAAAGGGAATAAGAGAGAGGGTGGAGACAGAGGGGGAATGGATGGGATGAAGCCTTGTGTGATTCTGGGCGTTGCTGGGAGTCACCTCTCCACGCAGGCACTCTCGTGTTTCAGAGCAGCGATCCTTACATACTTCTTAGATGTCCTATTGGAATAGGTAAGTGCTATCACTAATGATAATGAGATCTGGTATAATATCTCCCTGCTACATCAGTGATGAGTAGCAACCATAATTATCCACTCTGAACTCAAATCTACGAAGCTCTGTACTGTATTGTGCTGACAGTTCATTTTCTTCTCTAATTTTCACCTTTGGGATTTTCATTCAATCTGTTTTAAAACTAAATGAAATTAAGAAATGCATCTTTGTTCAAATGATAAACCTGCTTTTTAAAACAAGACTCAGGAAACAACATCACTGTGTTGAGACAAATGTCACAAAACTGAAATAAATTAAGAATGTCAAGTTTTTACCTTATTGGAAACAGTTGGATTTGGGCTTAGGAGACTACAGAATTCCATGTCTGAGAAGCAAAAACGCTTGAATACCACAAGTGAGGGCAAAGACTGAAGCAGCAGTTTTAATTTGTATCTTTTCTTCTTTGACTAACTTCACTAACTTTTTTTCTCTGACCTTTAGATATAGGATGCGGGACACATCTTCACCCCTGGTTGGCTGTGGGTGCCATCCGCTTTGAAAGCAGTTTGTAATGGAAAGGGTGGCAAAGGCACTGTCTAAAAGGAAATATTAGACTTGGAAAATATTCTCCCCCTTTTGCATAATCTTAAAGTCCAGTGCAGAATTGCTGAATTTTATAATTATTCTTATTAGTCAGTAATTTGCGGGGCATTTAGAGAGAAAAAGGGATCTGGGGGGTTACAGCTTTGCCAGTGAGTGATAAGAGTCACAGAAAGGCACGCTGACGTCTTATCATTGCAAGCAAAGGCAGCACTTAAAAAACTTGCAGCTACACAGAAGAAGAGGCAGGTTTTAATTTCATCAGTGTCTCTGGCATGGCGGGACTGTTCCTTGCAGCCCTATGCCTTTACTGGAGCTCTGCAGTTCTGGAAATGGCTTTAAATAGAGAAAAATTTTTCCCCCAGATGTAAAGATGTGGTTCAGGCAATGGCAACCTCCTTTCCGAGTGCGTTCTCCTGTTGTCCTTGCTGGTTTCAGAGCTGCTGGTCCCCAAGCACACAGGTGGAGGGGGATTGATGGGTTTGGAAGAGGACTCGGACTCATTTTTGACCAGTTTGGTTCAAGTCAGCATTGCAACTTTGACATTTCTAATGGCTTGTCCTCAGTCACGTGCCTAATGGATAGGACCAGGTAAACCAAGTGCTGCAGAGAGGTCCAAGCGTGTATCTCACTGGGGCATCTTCAAGGTTGCCTTCCATTTCCTGATGGGAAAGAGGCCATCAGCACCCACTGGAGCTCCTTTTCATGCCTGGAGTCTCCAGAGCCTTCAGCAACCCAAGGACCCAAGTTCTGTCATTGCCTCGGTGATGTGCTGGCTGGGCTGGGAACTTCTGCTGGGACACAAGTCTCTTGTGTTAAGATGCTTTGGGACAGACCAGCCCCTTCCAGAAAGGGCAGAAGCAACGTACAGGGGTAGTACTTGGGTTTATGGGTGGAGGGACCATATCTTGGCACAGCTCTTGTTCCCAGCCACAGAAACAGCCTGTTTTGTCAAGAAACAGTAACTAAACCAATAACCCCATTTATGGCTGATGGTATCAAGGCCAACTGTGGATGTCCTGGGGACCCGTTCAGGAGCTGCAGTGCAGAGACAGGGGGGAATGGCCACAGTGCTGCTCAACTCAACCACCCAGGCCAAGGGCCTCCAGGCTCCCTTTCAGTCCCATCATGCTCCCTAGCTTAACACAGAAAAAAATCTCAGCTGTGCAAATTCCCCTCCTTCACCCAGAGCTTTGGGCATTCTCCAAGATTTGGGTCTAATCAGGGCTTGCATCGTAAGAACGCAGCCAAAACCTTAACTCTCATAAAAAAAAAAATGTACAGGCAGCAGAAAAAACTGTGTCAGTGTCTGTTGCTAAAATCTGCTTCATCGCAAACCTCTAAGCGGACTTTTCAGGACAGTGGTGATGACAACCCCAGAGCAAATGTGTCATTTGAATGATGGAAAGACAAGGTCTCTACCTATTCATCTTTAGGTTGAATTTTTTTTTTTTTCTGCATCTAGCTCTGCTTGTTGGATGAACCCAAGAAGGTTTTGATCTGGATCAGGATGTTGCAGTCGGTCTCTGGCTCTTGTAAGGACCAAACTCACACATTTTCCAAAGCCTGCAGGGATTTTGGCTGCATCATGTCAGGATGTTTGAAAAACGAGGTGAAGGCTGCTTTCTTTCATGCGCTCTGAAAACATAAACTCTGGCTCTGAATTGCCATGAAATTTGGACCACGGCTGTCCCTCAGTTAGCTCAGAAGATAGGTCAGAAAACAGAATTTCTGTTAAGTTTGCATTGGTTTGTGATTGGAGCAGAAAGCCAATGCTGTTAGCAGTATGAATAATATTTCTGCTGAAAAACAGTTAAATGTTTCCTTCGGGTATCACTGACTGATGATCACAGAGAGGTAAAAGCACTTCACTTTGAAAATGACCAAAAAAAAGTCTGATATGGTTAAATAACAATAAGATTTAAATTCCAAAGTATGAAAGCCCAGAGGAAGCATTTAAACCCAAGCTGGAGAGCAAAAGTGATTTATTCCAGCCCTTCCCAGCTGAAAATTTCGCTATGATGGATGCATTCTTGAGATAAATTTCAGTGTTGACAAAACCACGTTTTTTTTTTCTGACGGGAACCTTTCTGCTGAAGTTTTCAAGGCCGGCAAGATAATATGGACCAATGTACCAAAAGGTGGCAAGAAGGGATTCATGGAGAGCCCTGGGGACATGGCTCAGCAAAGCCCTTTATAGTATTTTTTCCCTGCGTCTGTTCCCGCTCCAAAGAAAGTCTCTGCCTCAATAGGCAGAGGTCAGATGGAGCAATTATTCCCTTCTCTATTTGTTTCCCTTTCCTGAAGTAGCCAGAGAAGCAATGGGAATAAAAGCCCATCTCCAACCGCACCCGTTGGGGTCATACCTGGCGTTAGTGCTACCCACGTCTCTCCTGCAAACCCATCGCGGGTCTCTGAGCTCTCATAACAGGAAGCAATAAACTTTCCAGCCGGCGTTGCCAGCCCTGGCTGACCTGCAGCACAACCCTGTGAAGCCAAGCCAGGCTTGACTTGCTGTAGACCTTCCTGAACTTGTACAAAAGAGTGAAAAAAAAAAAAAAAATCAATAAAAATCAGAGGAAATCCATCCGCTGGTGAAAATGGCTGTGCAAAAGTTTCCGGCACATCACCTCCTCCTGCTGTTGCCCCTGCAGCCGCTTCTCCATTTGCAGTTCACCGAGCAGCAGCACGTTAATGCAGGCAGGGGGAGAGGAAAAAGGTCAGGGTGCATGGGAAAGATCAGGGAACGCTGGAAAAAAAGTCAAGCGGACACATTTTTGGCTGCTTCAGAAAGGTGTGGGGTTTGGGGTGGTTTTTTTCCCTTTTTTCCTGACACCTGTGGATGGGCAGAGATGGTGTATGAGGAAGGAGATTGGAAGAGCCACAGGAAAAGGCGGCAGGAGCAAGGGGAGCGGGAACAGAGGTTGGAAGCTCAGCCGCGGCTTCTGGGCTCCATTCAAGAGCTGATAGGTGAGGTCCCTGGCTCATGCTGAGAGGCCGAGAGGAACGTTTTCCCCTGCTTTTCAGCTGCATGAAAACCATATTCACAGTGTCAGTGGGGGGAGAGGGGAGGGGATGGGAGCAGCCAGCAACTCTGCATAGGGACGAGCATCTTAGAAACAGCTTGAGGCTACAGACAGCAATGCCCCAAAGCGAAGGTGGGGCACTTGTGTGGAGCATCCTCTGTGGACCCTTGTCCTTGTGTCCTCTGTGGACCCACACAAGCAAAGCAGGACATGCTCAGCACCTCCTCCAGCTTTCCTCACCAAGCCCCTCTTGCCACTTCACACCGGTTTTGGTTTGCTCGTGGAAAATGCTTTGCAACCACACAGGCAGGCTGCCGACTCTCAGAGTTTGAATTTTCTTTTTTTTTTTTTTTTTTGCAGCAGTTCCAATGAGAAGAATGATGGTGTCATCTCTGGCATCACATGCCTCATCTGCCAGACATGGCAACAGCCACCGCAACAGGCGGGACAACCTGTGCACAGCTGGCCAGGATGGTGGTGTTCAACCAGCCCCATTACACATAGAAACCCTCGGGATGGACTCCCAGGATTTAAACCAGGTTTGTATGGGTTGGAGCAACCCAGGGAGACCCTGCCACTGCCCTTGGCTCTGGCTTTTGCCCCTAATAAAGGACAGTGTGACGTACCACAAACCATGGCCCTGTTTGCCAAAGAAAAGGCTCAGTTCTATAGGTTCAGCCTTGATCCTGGGCTGGCATCCACCTACCAAAACCACAGTGCCATAGGGAAGAAAGCTCTGGACTGGGGATTTGGTGAAGGTTTCTTTCACCCCCAAGTGTAGAAGCAGCCCAGCATGAGAACTGGGTCTAAAGTTATCTTCACCTCTTTACCACCCCAAAAACATCTGTAGTTTGCCAACCGAAGTCCACGTTAGAGGAACCATGTCTCAACCCTAACAAGGACAGGAGCTTGCAGAGAGCAAATGCCCCACAAGTTGGTGCAGGAATGGGACCCACAGGACCCAGCCCAGGTATTTGAATCAGGTCCACACTCTACCTGCTTCTCATGATGCTCTCTTCTACAGCCTTGGCCATACACCATGACCACTGAGCAACTGCCCTGTCTTACACTGTCCTTGGGGCAGAACTCATGCCTTAGTGCTTTAAACAGCCATGCGGTTAAAGACTACGTGTGAGTGATTTGGAAGAGCTGCTGTGCTTGTGAGCAGATTTAGGGTCCTTTTGCTTTGGTGTGGCATCTGCTCGGGGTGTTGAGTTGCACTCTGCTCTACCAAGAACATAATGCTGGTCTCCTAAACTCAGCATCCAGCACCTCAGCAAGTGGCCTGCTTGCAGGAGCTGAGGTGAAGCTCAAGAAGCAGATCTTGTAAGAGAAGACAAAATCTTATCTGAACCAGGACATCTAAGACACCAAACCTCTCTGAAGATCCCAATACCTATCGCTGGAGCACCTATTTCCCAGTCTCCTGGCTTTGGAGGAGCCTCTGACTTGCCAGGTCAGATAGAGCCGTGACAGTGAGGCCACTCTGTGACCCAAGTGTTTTGCAAATGGGGAAGAGGGGCTGGGGATGGCTGCCAGACCCTTCCCTCTGCCGTACAAACCTATGCCAGTTCCCTCCCCAAATAAACTCTGTGCTGCAGACCTGCCACCCCAAATCACCAAAACGTCCCCCTGAGCTCAGCTCTGGCTAACTAGACACAGACCACTCCTCGTGGTAAAAAAAATCCAAGATCAACTAAGCAAGGATATTGAAGACAAGAAAGCAAACACCAAATTGAAAATACCAGACACTTGGATGTGACTTCATGGCCCATTTTTCTATTACTAATAAGTTCTAAACATAGTTAAAAGTGAAGAGAGAGAGAGACTTGAATGTGCTAAATGAGGAAACAAATGGGATGGACATGCTCTTGCCAACTGTTCTTAGATAACAGACAAAACAGAAAATAAAGAAAAAAAGGAAACGTTATTACTACAAGTGCTTTCCTATCCTTCTGGCCAGGTTCCCAGCATGACTGGGACAGGTTTCTACTCTGCTCACTGAGACTTATTGTTACACCAGTATCACCAGTAAATGTTTAAATAACCACTTAGGTAATTATGCACAGAGATAATTATATGGTCATGTTTGCATGCAGAAAAGAGGAGGAGAGAGAAATGCCCAGAGAAGTGCCCGGTGCTGGGCGAGCAGTACAGTACCTTCCCTGGGAGCCCTGGGGACGGGAGCATCGGCGAAGGCTGACTGGTCTGATCTGAAGGCGAGCATGGGGTGGGAAAGGGATGGGAGCTTTCCTGGACGTGTTTACATAGGTGGGCCCCCACCCGCTGACGCTGGAGAGGTCAGCAGCTCATGCCTCACATCTGGACGCCACTGGGTCCCCCGTGCCAAGAAGGGAGACCACGTGCCTTTTCATCCCCACAGCTCGCAGGACTGGAGGGGTGTTGAATCAGTGTCTCTCCTTCCCCTCCAGAGGTGGACAGTGGGGTGGAGAAGGTGCCCTCAGGCTGGCAGCTGTGTGGGAATAGAGCCAGTTCCACCTGGCCCAGGGCCATGCTGATGCTCAAAGCAAAGGTTGACTCTGACCACACCAGGCATGAGCACATCCCTGCCTGTCTGCCATGCTGGGCAGCCAGCCCTCCAAAACCTACATCGGCACCACCAAACCTTGCACCAGCATCACCAAACCTTGCACCAGCATCACCAAACCTTACACCAGCACCACCAAACCCTACACCACCACCACTGAACAATACACCACCTCCATCCAACCCTACAGAACCTCCACCAAAACCTACACCAGCATAACCAATCCCTACGCCACCTCCACCAAACCCTACAGCACCCCTCAACCCACGGTGTCCCTAGGTTGGGACCATGGGCCTGAGGGTATGCCATAGTCTCACCACGTCCTATGTACAGGGCTAAAGCAGACATCTCCCCCAACCTTGCTGCCTGCCCTCTCCCACCAAACGATGGAGTGAGCAGGTCTCTGCTACCCAGTTGCCTTCACCGCACATGGTGCCGGATGGGAAGGAGCCAGGAGAGATGGGCTGCAGCCAGGTGCTCTCAGAGGACCGTCATAGGATGGCACCTTCCTTGCTGCAGTATTGCCCTCCTGGACGTAGGACCTGCTGCCATAGGAGAGCATAATCTCTTAGGGCCTCAGTCTTTAAGGTACACAGGGGGCTGTGCAGGTTGTCGGTCCCGAGGTGGACAGCCATGTTTCTGCCCCTCGGGAAGCCAGCAGTTGGTTGTTCTTCAACACGAATGTGCGCACTGCTTTGCAACAGGTTGCTCTGGGGAGTGAGCAGCAATAAAAAGCTGGAGAGAAGAAAGGGTAATATCGAATCCAGCTGTGAAAACAAACATTAAAACCCTCTGAGCCTACAAACTCCCTTGGCCAATGCACGGGAAACAATGTGCCAACATTAATTCGTCTCTCTATGTCCATCCCACAGATGTTTTTCATGAATGAGCATGTTGAGGTGGAAGGGGAAGGCGGGGGAGATGCAGGAGGAGGAGGTGGACAGCCCTTCCACCCCTTTTACACAGGGGAACCTCTGCAGTTCATGGAGAGGCAGGGCCATGAGGCTGAGCCAACGATGCTCCAGTGCTTGGAGCTGATCCACTACCTGAGACAAGTGGGCAGCTAGATGAGGTTTTTCTCTCTTTGCTTGCTACAGCAGGCTGGTTCTGAAGGTGGAGATCTTCCCGAGAGAGCATCAGGCATATGGGTGCATGGATGCAGGTTTTGCTAGAGAAGTGGCTCGAGTGCATGCTACCCTGCTCACACCAAACCCTCCAGCACCCACTGGGATGCGGTGGGCTCCCAAGCAAGGATGTGTGAAGCTGCATTGTGAGGCTGGGGGTGGGACACAGAGGATGCTACAGTCAGAGTTTAATCCACAACAAAACTAAAATCCCCGCATGGCATGCAGCAGGCCCCTTCCTAGCCTCTCGGTCTTGTGCTCACTTTTCTTTTCTTCCGTGCTTTCTGCCAGCCCAGAGCCAGTTCAGCCTCCTCTGCTAATTTGAACATTGCTAAGTTTAAAGAGGATGGACAATGCTGCGGAAAGAGGGTGCAAAAGAAAAAAAAAACCCTGATCTTCCTTTACTTTGCGATAAATAGCCCTTAGAAATGACAAGTGAAAGTATCTGACCTACAGACAGCTACGGGGACACGTCTAGGTTTGCTGCTGGTCAACTGAGGTCCATCCTCTTTGCTGCAGCTCTGATAGTGGTCACTGGCTCACACCCAGCCCACCACATTTTGGTATTCCAGGAAACCCCCCTGGAAATTTTCTGGAGCAAATAGCTGCAGTGACCTGGCCATTACTAGAAGCTGGGTAAAGAAGATGAAGTTGTGGGAGGCTCTTCTTGAAAACTCACTCTTTCCATCTCTGGTTCTTTCCCTCCCTTCCTCTCCAAGGCATCCTCCCTTTAACCTCCAGACAGAAATAAATAAGAAACCGCAACACCATCTGTGTTTCTGAGAAAGATTAAGAAGCAACAATTTAAGGGATGTGAATCAAACCCTCAAATTATGTTCCGCAGCATTGCTCTAAGATGGTTCAGTTTGCACACAGATGGACAAGGTATAGCCCTGTGGGCCATGCGTGCACCCATGAGGAGCCGGAGCCTGAAGAGCAAAGTCCCACCGCTGACTGCTGATACCTGACTCACCGAGCTGTGATGAATATGGAGCCTGTGAGCTTCCTTGCATCGTTTGAAAGCAGATCTTCATCCATTGCTATCTTTTCCCCTGGCTGTGTTTTGGGTCCTTATTGACATCAAAGCCTGGGAGCCTTCATTCACCGCAGCCCTCTGGAGCCCACGTCAGAGCAGACTCTCTGCTGTCTCTAGGGTGACTCCAGGCAGAAATGAGCAGGGCACCCCTATTTCCACCTCTCCCAAAGGCAACAGCACAAGGGAGAGATGGTTTTGCTTTCTCTCAAGCAGTGAGTCCTGCAAATCATGAGCCCCGATCACTAACACCAGACACGACCCTGTGAAGGAGGGTGGCCGAGACATGATGAGGGAAGGGACTTGCCTGGTGGGAGATAATATCCCAGCCAAGCCCAGGAGGTCCCACAGAGGGTCTCTCCCATGGCACTGTCACCCTGTCCCATGTGGGACTTGACTCCAACCAGCTACATCATTGCCTCCTGCTTAGATGTGTTTCTTCTGCCTACACCCTTGACAAAACATCATTGCATCACCCTGCCATGATCTCAGACTCCGCTTTGCATCCATCTTCACTTGTTTTATCTGCGCTTCTGGCTCCAAAAATGAGCAGGCCTTCTCCTGGCACACCTAACGTCACATCTTACCACCTTCAGGACTGCAGATCCAGACCCCAGACAGCCCTTGCTCTGCTGCTGTCCATTCGAAGGCCTTCACTCCATCCCCGTTTCAAAAATGCAGCTGACCAAGTGGGTTTTCTCCTTTGGCTGGAGCCCTTCTTTTCTGCTGTTGATTTAATAGTCCAGTTGTAATAGCCAAGAATTTCCAAAACTTGGCGGAAAATTAAAGAATCGGTGCAGGAGCGAAACCACCCCTGCCTTAGAGAACGGCACTTTCGTTTCCTGCCAGTCATCCTCTTTCAGGCACTGAGAGCAAAAAACTTTGGGCCTTTCCAACCGCTAAATCACCCTGTTGGACTCATAACGGGGGCAGTTGAACTACACCTAGTTCCACCTATTGAAATGATGGCAACAGTCTCCATCCCACAGGAACTGACCCCTTTACTGTCGCCGATGCTGGTGGAAGTGCTGATGACATATGAACGTTAGCAACTGTTATTAATTTCCAGTGGTGTTTGCTAAAGTTGGAGCCAATGCAGAGTTAGGGGTGGAGGGGCGTAAGCTCAAGGAACTGGAGATGGGATCTGGGGGTACTCAACCCAAAGGAGAAGCCAAGGGCTGCATGGAGGGGGAATTATGGCTTTGCTTAAGAGTCAGCCCTACCAGACTAAGCAAGGGGTAGGCTGGTTAGCCAGGATGCTCTCCATGCCAGCATATCTGAATCGTAGAATGATACAATATCTCAAGTTGGAACGGACCTATAAGGACCGTCAAGTCCAACTCACCTTAGTCCTCACACTGAAGTCCTGCATTCAAAACCACACGATGTGGTTGGTGGGCTTCAAGCACCAAGCAACGGGGTCATCACGGAGCAGTGTGCGTGGCTTCCTCCTGCAGCTCAGCAAAATCTGCCCAGCGGAGAATTCCCTGCACATACTCAGCCCATCGCCTACCCCAGCCTGGCCAGCCCCAAGGAGAAGTCATCGCTCCCCCACCAGCCCCAGTCCCTGCCCAGACTTCTGTCCAGCTGCCACTTATGGAATTTTGGGTGCTTTTACCTGCAATTTGGGGAATGACCAACTTCATCCTTTTTCATGCCTGTCCATGCAACAGCCCCATTAACACTGTGGAAGAGAAGGGGAACAGGGAGGGATATGGGGGGGGGGGTGGACACATGACACGCTTGGCCTCTCTGCTGTGCAATGGAATGGGATGGGTGAAACGTGCATCCCTGGGCAGGTCTGTTTTTGAAAAGCAATTACTGGCAGGGAAGAGGCAAATCCTGCATTCCTCAGCTAAGGAATCTGGATGATGTCACCTCCTGCCCAGTGGCAGGAGCATTCCTGCCTGCGGCGGCTCCCTCCGGACAGCCCCTGCCTTTGCTACAAATATTTGTTTTGGCTTGTTTTTTGGAAGCTTCCCATTACAAGGAATAACAGCAGGATGGACTCTCCTACTGTAAGGATTGCCTCTGTACCAACACATTAGCACGGGCCACAGGTTAATAGAGGTTCACCCATGCCAGCCAAAATTTTACTGCCAGTAGCAGAACTGTTTGGTTTTTGTTGCTTTTTTTTAAAATGTGTGGTGCAGTGCAGACTGAGAGATAGCAGAAATCTCTTCAAATAGAAGGCTGCCTGCTCCACTAAACCACTTTCAACCAAATTCACTCAGTTTTCTAGTATGTTTATCTAGATTGGAAGCATGTAGCTGTGCCTCTAATCCTGTGGTTTTCTCTCCCTCCCTTTCTAGTAGGATACATCTAGTAGGATACATCTAGTAGGATGCCTAAGCAAGTTAGAATCATTCCTAACCAACTGGCCTGGAATAAAGTGCCCTTTTGCCTGGAAGGAGAGTCCCAGTAGATGTTTCTAGGAAAAGGGTGCCAGGGGTATGGAGCAATTGTGGGGTGATGTGGAGGCAGGACCATGTGCAGCGTGGTGGCTTCTCCTCAAAACGAAAAGAACTCTCACAGGATCCTCCAAGACTCTTTTTACGGCACTTGGGTGGGACTTAGTTGCCTAAACTTGGGTGTTCAACCCTCCTTGGAGCTGAGCTCAGCATCTGCCTGACCTCTGAGGGCTAGTTTGGGACACAGCTCGGTTTCCAGCTCTTCTCTCTGCTCCTCTAAAGTTCACTACATGCTCTCAGGAACCAGGAGACAAGAAGCACACCCTGTCCAAGATGCGATGTCCTCCTGCGACTCTTTCCTGCTAGTTTACATTTTTAACTACCCTTAAAAATATCCATACCACGCAAAGGTGCTGCTTGCACCCCACCGTTTACCCGCTTCTCCTTAGCACCCGTGATGCTGGAGGAGGAAAGGTGGACACAACCAGAGGGGTCAGGAACTGATTGTAAAGTACCTGTTTTAAGGCAGATGGATAAATTGCTTCCTTATGCTCCAAGATGATCCATTGCTGGCACCTGATAGAAGTTTCATACTCTCAGACCTCAACTGCGGGTCTAATGGGAGAGGGACAGTCCCACCCTTCAGTGGAAAATGAGCAGGAGGGTGTTTTTCATGAGATGCTTGTGAGGTTAGATTACTCCAAATCCCACAGATGTTGATGGGATCTCACTCAGGTCACTGATTTTACTAAAACATGAGTTGTGCCACTGTGATCCTAGCAAAGGTACAATGAGAGAAGTGATGGGAATGGAAGCGAGCTGCGTTTTTAACACCAGTACAAGGCATTGCCCCATATCTGAGTGCATGGATGAGCTGGTTTGGGTTACAAAAAAAGCACACATAAGAAATCAGTTTTGGAAGTTTCCCAGGCTGATGCCTCTTGCATCTGCTGATCATCTTATTCTGCCAGGTCAAGGGGGGCTCTGAGCACGGACAGGAGCCCCAGGCATCACAGTCTGGCTCTCTTGGTGCCAGATATGGCCTTCGTTGACATAATGGTTAAATCTGGATAGATCCCCACCACGCTGATGGGTGAAATTATCTATCCTTCCCCAAGGGGACTGCAGGCTGGAGCAACCTCTCTGAGCCAGGCAGGAGCCAGGCGTCTTGCACAGCTGCTGGACAGCCTGAGCCCTAAATCAACCCTTCTTCAATTAGCACAGGACTTTCATCAGCACTCTGTTGTTTTTAAGCTCCAGCGATAAGAGGTTACAGTGAATATTTCAAACTGTACATAAACTACAGCCTGCCAACATAAACACCGTAAAAACACTCCCTATAAATCATGCATCAGAGTTCAGCCTTACTAGAACTATTAAAATCTTCTGGAATGGCTAAAAAATTGCCGTGGGCTGCCAGGAGGCTCTGCAGCCACAAGATCTGGGAGAACGAGAGACAGGCAGTGCAAAAGCTTGCAAGCAAGCAGCTGCTTAAAGCAGAGTTTTCTCCTCGTCCTCCCACCTCGGGATCTCAGGGCGAGCTCTGCTCATGGAGGACTAAATAAATGAGCCCCACGCCCACATGTGTCCTGGCCAGTGTGCGAAACCTCGCATGTGTTTGCCGTTAAACACAGTATTTCTTGCAGAAAGCTGCCTGCTTTTCCCTGCTGCTCTTCTGGCCTGACTGCACCCATCTCCTCCTATTTTCCAGGGCATCCCTGTCTCCTGTAACACCTAGGAGTATGCAAACCAGTTTCAGAAGTGCCCCGTGGACCCCCACAGCTCATGCTGACCTTGAGGACTGAAGCAGGAGATCAAAAACCTCCTGCATTTGCCACCAGAGCTTTCTCTGATCTCCAGGCAGAAACAGCCTTGGTCAAACCCTACAGCAACCTGGAGAGCCAAGAAGGGGGAGGTCTGGAGCAGCCCCCATGCAGGGACCAGACCCAGCTCTGGTCTCTTTGCCGTGTGTCCCACCCACCGGAACACCAGCAGTGCTGCAGCATGGCCGGCATCAGCCCCGGGCCATCTCCCAGGCTGGGGTCAAAGGAGAAGGCACAGCGGTCCTCCCCATCTCCCAAAATCACAGCAGCACACAGTCCATCTCACCACCCCGGGGACGTCCAGGAGAACTTTGCTCTTCTGCTGGAGCTCCTCACTTCACTCACATGGGGATGCCGGGCAGGTCTCCATACCCCGGCTGGGGTGGTGGGATGTCTCATGCTCCACCAAACCAGCATTGACCCCCCCAAACACAATGTCTGTCCTGTGCAAACCTCTGGGTCCATTCAACCAGGAGCTGAAGCTACGGCTGAATTCTTCTTACCCGTCTCCCCCTGGCCCCACAGCAGGAAAAATACTTTGTCCAGGGAGTTTGCAGCCCAAAAGCGACCACCTCCCGCGAAGCCAAGCACACACAAAGCCCCATTGAAAAGCAGCCTTCCTCCGGGTGCCCTTGGAGAAGTGGCTACATGAGCGCCGAGCAGCTCCTCCCAACCGCCGCATCGCTGCTCCGGCAGCTGGAGCATCGCGCGAACCAGCAGCGTTTCCTACAGCCCCCGGCAAAACTAATGGGTTGTGACATCTCGGGTGAGCCTGAACACCTACATGTGGGCAACCGAAACCACCCCAGGGAGTCTGGGTGCTGGGGTTCAGCACAGGGTCCTGGCCCTGGAGGTCTCCCCTTTCCTGGGGGACCCAACCACAACCCCAGGAGAAGCCACGCTATCAAATGAGGTTCTTTCTACAGGAGGGATTGCTTTGCAATGCCCTTGGCATCATCTTTTCTCTCTCTCCTCCCCTCCTCTTCTCCGGCATCGCTTCCTTTTCCTTTTTATTAGCTTGATCTGTTTTGACTTGAAACTCTCTAGATTTGCGGCTGGCTCACGTCTTCCCCGGAGCCATGAGGTGTTCCCATCCCACCCAGCACAAGAGGAGAGCAAAGGGCTGCTCTCATGCTGCAGAAAGCCCCGGGGGACCTGGTAGTGCTTGCACGGGCCACCGGGTCACCAAAACACTGCCAGAGCGGGGGGACATAGTCTGCTCTTGCATCATGTCTCTAGATAGTGGCTCTTCCCCAGGACTGGGAGCAGAGAGACGGGCAGGGGGGAGGCAGCGGGGAGCTGCCTGCCCTGGAAAGGAAACAAGGACGTTCATTTCTTAGTGAACCCAGTTAACTATTTCTGTCTGGGAGTGCAGAGGAAAGGGCTGGGCAAAGCAGCAAGCAATACCATTGTCCGCAGCAGGAAAAAAAAAGGATGATAAAAAAGTGCCTGGAGGAATTTGGCTCAGGCTTATGTTTGAACCGGCATCAGGTTTCCGAAGCAGAGGCTTCCGGATGCACGGCAGGGCGTTCTCCAGGGCTGAAACTGTTGGGGAACATCATTTGGGGTCGTAGGTTGGATTAACTCTGCAACAACCTAGAGGGTCAGACCGAGAAGGGATTTAAGCACTCAAAGATGCCCGGAGCCACACAGGAGCTGGCAGCGATGCTTCAGCCCAGTGGCTCAGCCACAGTGCGGGATGAACCACATTTCTGGGCTGTTATCATAGAATCATAATAGTTTGGGGTGTAAGGGACCTTTGAAGGTCATCCAGTCCAACCTCCCTGCCATAAGCAGGGACATCTTCAACTAGATCAGGTCGCTCAGAGCCCCGTCCGACCTGACCTGGAATGTTTCCAGGGATGGGGCATCTGCCACTTCTCTGGGCAACCTGGGCCAGGGTTTCACCACCCTCATAAAAAAATTCTTTTTTTCCTTAGATCTCGTCTGAATCTACCTTCTTTTAGTTTAAAACCATTACCCCTCGTCCTATCGCAACAGGCCCTGCTAAAAAGTCTGTCCCAATCTTTCTCATAATCCTCCTTTAAGTATTGAAAAGTCACAATAAGGTCTCCCTGGAGCCTTCTCTTCTCCAGGCTGAACAACCTCGACTCTCTCAGCCTGTCCTCACAGCAGAGGTGTTCCAGCTCTTTGATGATTTTCGTGTCCCCCCTCTGGACTCACTCCAACAGGTCCATGTCCTTCTTATGCTGAGGACCCCCGAGCTGGACGCAGTACTGCAGGTGGGTCTCACCAGAGTGCAGTATAACGGCAGTTTTCCCACAATTTTGTCCATTTACATCCTGCCGGCAGCCTGCTGGCGGGCTCACATGTGCCATCTGCAGCTCGCTGCCTTGCTGGCCTCCAACTCGTGTTTGAAAGGCGCTTTGCACAAAGCAGACACTTGTAAAGCTCTCGGCCATGCACGTGTTTAAGAGGGTATTAAAAGTCAGGAATAACAAAGCAAAGCAGAAACGCAGCCTCGGGAGACGCCGAGAGTGCTCAGTCCTTGCTATGTCAAAATGGCTCTTATCTCATTTGAAATGGGGATGATGCGTGTAAATTCACCCAGAAAGAAGGGTCTCACGACCCCCACACTATCCTGGCTCCCTTGGAGCAGCTGGTGCTGCTGGGTTCCCTCCCGGCACAAGCCAGCTGGTGGTGGCATCCCTCAGGGATGAAGACTGGGGCCAAGACTGTTGAGTGTCATTAACGATCAGGGTGATGGGACTGAGTTTGGGGCTGCTCCCGGTTGAGGGGGGGGGCAGTGGATACACGGCAGGGGTAGTGCTGCTGTGTTGGGGGAACCTCAGCAGGCTGGAGAAAGGGGCTGGTGGGATTCAGGTGAAGTTCAGCAGAGGCAAAGGCAGAATGGTGGCCCTGGCAGGGGACAGGACACAGCGGGGAGTGACTGGCTGGGGAGCAGCTCTGCAGACAAGGATCGGGGGTCCTGGTGGTCAAGTTGGATGTTAAACAGCAGTGTGGCCTTGCGGCAGAGAAGGTCACTCCTATACCAGGCTGTCTTAGCAAGAGCGTAGCCAGAGTTATGATCCCCTCTGTTCTGCCCTTGTAAGGATACTGTGTCCAGTTTGGGGCTCCCCAGTGCAAGAAGGGTACTAGACTGAGTCCTACAGAGGCTTCCAAAATGGTTGTGGGCTGGAGAACGGGATGTCTGAGGAGAGGCTGAGAGCTCTGGGTCTGATCAGCCTGGAGAAGAGAAAGAGAAGATCTTATGGGTGCGTGCAGCTGCCTTGTGGGAGGTTATAGAGAAAGCGGTCCAGAGGGTCCTTGAAAATGCACAATGAAAGGCAAAGTTGCAGCCAGAAAAATTTCAACTGGAGATGAAATAAAAAAGTCTCCATGACAAACGCTGGCTCAAGGAGCTGGTGGGATCTCCACCCTTGGAGATAACTCGACTGGACAGGGCCCTGGGCAGCTTCATCCAACATCAGATTTGGCCCTGCTCTGTGACCTCCTGAGGTACCTTCAGCATCTGTTGTCCTGCAATTGCACAAGTCACCCCCGAGATTCCTATCAGCCTACCCCCTTGCTCAACATCTTCCACACCCACCAGTGGCTGGGAAAAGTTGGAATCCTCCCCAGGAGATTGCTCAAACCACAGAAGAAGGTGTGAAGGTCTTGGAGGATCTCTCCTGAGACCCTGTGGGATGTAAATGGACCCTGCATAGTCACTTCACACCCTAGGGACAGCCCAGGGCACCTGATAGAGAACCCCAGGGTCCCCACCTTCTGGGGAGGCAGCCAGAGAGCTGATGGACCATGCCACAGCACCAAAGAATGCCACTAGGCCCTTCTGCAGAGGCAGAGATAAATAAATAGCTCTAGGAAAGTTAGAATTGAAGAAATAATAAGTTAGGAGTGAAACTGCAATTTACACTCATATGCCTTAATTAATGTGTAGGACAGGGCTCCTCATTTTCTAGCCATTTCCCCTGTCCCCTACTGCTACAGCCCTGGGTTGCACTGATGGCATGCAGCAACGCTTCACAAACTCCCTTTTTTTCTCTTTTCCTGGCAGCAAGGAGCAGAAACCACAGCAGTTTACACGGCCGGTCACCAAGATCTCCAAGCAGTGGACCGGGTCAAAGGGAGCTGCACAGCCTTAAAAATTAACCTTGTGCTGCTTGGATGAACCTTGGGTGGAAGAGCTCCAAACAAGCCATAAATTATGAGAGGAGAGTTCTCTGCAGTGCTGGGACTTGCAGAAATACAGCGCATGCCATATGCCACAGTCCACCTCCACAGTACATTACAGAGGACGGGGGGGGGGGGGGGGGG
>JANZLQ010000078.1:42309940-42327269 GCA_026212715.1 Elanus axillaris
GGGGGGGAGTTCCTTATTACACACACCGAAAAAAAATCTTCTGGTATTTTGGTCCTGGACAACACCCAAGGGTTGTCTCAGAAATAGCTCTCCTAGCTTGCAGGAGTACAAGGCACAGATTCCCCATCAGCAACATGCCCCTTTTCTCCAGATCCCACCCGCCTGTGACTCACTTGAGCCAAGTTACGTTGGGTTTCCTTCCTCTGACTGTCTAAGGAGGCTTTGGACAGCAGACAGATTGCCCTCCTGTGGCATTTCAAGGTAATTGGGGTGAAAGGAGAAGGTGCCTGTGGCCTCCTAAGACTCAAGGGACACTTTGTTTCCTTCTGGTTGGAGTATGGGGATGTTCACTCACCCCCCTGCCAGGACAGGACATGGCTCTCTCCCATTAACTACAGCTTAAATAAATTTATTAAGCCAAGCTCCTATGCTTGGTATAGATGGAAAGGGCATTTTGGGATGGGAGAGAAATGCCTCCCTACCATGCGTGGGACCAGGACTCAGGAGGTCCTTCCAGCCCCACTTGCAGTGGATCCATTTGGACAAATGCTGGTTGCAACCAAGTCTGCTACGACTGTACCAGTGACCTGCAGGTAGGAGAAATGTAGCTATGAGTCATCCGTTAACCATAAGGAAGATCTAAGCGTTTTAATGAGGAGGGAACCATAAAAGCTAGGAAACACAACGGCATCTTTACATGAGATTCATCTAAGGACCTAGAGGGGTTGATGAGGGATAAACATTGGAGAAGGAGATCCCACCCCAAGGAGAATCCTGTGTGTTTAGAGGCGAACAGGAGAGTTTTCTCTCAAGGAATGCTCATTAACCAAGAAGTTGAGGCCACCAAGGAGCAGGCTCAGCTCCCGCTGGTGGTGATGCTGCCGAGCCACTGCCCTCCCCGTGCCTCAGTTTCCCCAGCTGCACAGGAGAAGACACCCTTTGTGAGGTGCTTTGAGGTGCGAGAATTAAAAGTGTGCTCACATCCTTGGATATTATTTAAAAAAAAAACAATACAAAAGCACCTTACAGAGAGCATAACCTTATGAATGGACCTTTTGTCCATGGGTTAGACACACCAGCTGCAAAAACTGCTTCTTCTGCTGGGGTGAGCTCCTACAGGCACTGGTCTCTGCCTGTGCCTGGTCTTTAAAGACCAGCAGATGATGCACGAGCATGTACCACACCTAAGCGGGTGCTCTGTAAGCAAGCAGGCTGCAGACCCCAAAATTTGCTGTGCAAGCAGAAGTCTCAGAAATATAACCCAAGAGACTGAGAGAAGGACTAGCAGGAAAACCGAACGCTGAAGCATCTTCCTCGGGATGGGGACTGGTGCGCCTAAGGGTTTCCATCAGAAAAAAAGCTAAACTACCGATGGTTTAATCCCAAATTCCCTGGAGATGGATTTGTACTGCCCTGCGCAACGGGAGATGATTTATGTCGACATAAAGTGTGCACAAAGTGATGCCAAATAGGGATGTTATGTCTCTTTCCACCGGCAGGAAAGGCAATACACAACCGTTAGGTCGCGGCAAACGCATTCCCCACCCAAGCGATGGGGAAAGGGCAGAAAATGAAGAGCAGGGGAGAGTGGAGTGGGAACAGAGGTGGATCAGAGCAGAGAGAGGGGGTCTGCAAAGTGCCGGGAATCAGCCAAGCTAAAACCACCCAGCCACATATCAACATAAAGTGGAGGGGAGAAAAAAAAAACCAAACCAAAAATAAAATCAAAAAAGTAACATACGGAGAAGCGCTGGGCTCAGTCCTTTGCAAAAACGTCCCATCCTTCCCCGCTGTGACGCGCAGAGCTGCAGGCAGCACCCCGTCCCTGCAGGCAGAGCTCCCCAGCCGCTGCTTTTCCTCCCCTCCCATCCCTTCGAACCGAGCTCTCTTCCCGCTGCACCAGCCTGGAGATGATGACGTGGAGACCTCCACCAGGGAAGCTTCCCGAGACGGGAGAGCTCCTACGAATCCAACGCTGCAAAAACCCATCGTTCCCCGGGACGTCAAGGATTTCTTTCCTTTCCTTTTATTTTTTTCATTTCCTTATAAGCACCCACAAAAAGTCTGGAAAAAATGAGAATGCGGCGATGCTTTCAGGAGCCAAGAGCCATGCTTAAGGAAAAAAAAAATCAAATAATTCAAATTGTCTAAGGGTTTAAGGCTAATAATAGCAAAAAGACAGCTCCTTGGAGCAGGAGAGGGGAGGCAGAAGGCAGAGGTGCTGCCACGGGATAAGAAATGATTCCTTCTTGTTTGGACTTTCTTCTCCTTTCTGTTCAAACAGAGGTGAAGCAGAAAGGAAAGTCGGCTGCAAAAATATACCACAGCTACAGCAATATATCGCAGCATCATCAAAACCCGCTTTTTTCCCTTGATTTTTATGTCTAAATGAATGTCCCAAAGCCACACTCATCGGTCAAATTTTACATTTTTAGTATTTTTATGGTGGCTGGGTGCTCCCTGCCAGCCCCATCCCAGACCCTTTTCATCCCTCTGCTCCCTTCCCAGCCCCGTTTTGCAGGGCTGGGATGGGGGAGGGCAGCTGGAAGCATCACCCTGCTCTGCAGATAACAGCTGGAAGGGAAAACAGCTGGAAGGGGACAGAAGGGACATTTTCCTCCTCCCTTAGCCCCTCCTGCTCTCAGCCAGAGGGTTTTGCCCCCCATGAAGGTCTCTGGTCAAAGAAGGGAGGGTGATGTTACCCCACACTCAAACGCAACAAGCGGGGATTAAATAATTGCCCCCGTCTGAAGGCTACGACCTTTGGCGTGCTGTTATCTGTTCCTTCATGTTGCCAACTCGCATGATTTTATGGCTGATCTCACAATAATTGATGTTTTCCTTAAAGGCCCCATGCTGTGAGGCGAGATTTGGCTTCCAGGAGTCCAAATCAGCAAGATTTTGCTCGCTGCAGTTAAAGAACCGCCCCCAAAATTTAGCAAATCCAGTATGAAGATGGCTTTAAACCTTTAAAATCTGGTGGCTCTTCAACATCCTAATCCTACAGGGACCCAGTGCATGTCCCTAAGCATTTCTTAAGTAGCACCCACAATGTGAAACTACTCAAAATAACTTGTTTTTCCTGGTTTTAAGGAGAAAGAATGTCCTTGCTCTCTGGCACAGCTGGGACGGGGCAGCCAAGTTTTCATCCTCTTACTTAATTTTTCCAAGTGTGTTTCTTCTTTCCAGCTGCTTTAGGGGAGGAACAAAATGGGAAACAGCCCGGCTGACCATGAAGGGGGATGTGTTCCCAGAAGGGGTTTTCAAGAAGAAATTAGCTTGTAGGGTGCTCCGGGGATGAAGGAGGAGGGAGAAGGGAGGCATCGCTGCAGTGCTTGTGCCTGCAGCTGGTGCTGCCCTTGACACAGTCACAAGCCAAAACTTCAGCCCAAATGGGAGGCTTTCAAGCAGTTTTGGGCAAGGAAAATACCCTCACCAGAAACTGTTCAGGGAAATCCTTTTGTAGGCGCCCAGCTTGAAAACAACCTTAAAAATACTTCTAAAAAATCCTCAGCCTCGCTCTGTTTCAGACCCGGAGTGGAGTCTCATTCAGCCTTGTTTATAACAGTTTCAAGCAAAACCCTGGATCCAATTTTAAGGGATTGCCCAGACCCCAAGTGGAGTTGGATTTCTGTAGCTTAAGCATGTATTTAATACAAAATATTTTATAGGCATAAAAAGAAGTAAGACAATTTGCATGGCTCTCGATGTTGACTTTATATATATTATATATGTGATATATAAAAAATATACTATATATAATATATACAATATAATATACACAAAATATATTACAAGGATCAATGAAAGAATGACATGGCCCCCCGGAATGAGGAACAGAGCACCCTTTTGTCCCCAATTCCACATTTTCTCCCAAACAGCGATACCCCAGAGTCGCGTCTCGGCAAGGAGGCGATTAGACGAGCCGTACCTTTCACAGCCAGGAAAAAAAAAACAGGTGAGTCTGAGCTGCGGGTCTTCACCACATAACCGGAGACCTTCTTGCGGGGGGAGAGCCCTGCAGCACGACCGGCCACAGCCCTGCAAACAAAGCCAAGGAGGAGGCGATTATTCCGGGGCATCTCTCTGCCAGGCACAATACGGCAGCGTTTCAGCACCCATGCTCAATGCTGTCATTGTCCCCTCCGGAGCCACGGCTCCTGCGTGCGGTGGCACAGGGTGAAGCTTCTGCTCCTCTGCAAGCTCTCAAAAGGCTTCATCCTACCACTGGAGAGGACCAGGAGACTTTGTTTTCCTCCTACGGCAGGATAACAGACCTAGGGACAGGAGAGATCTCAGTTTTGCCCTGCCAACACCGTTGCGCTATTGCCTGGTGTGAGTTTCCTACAAGAGAGGAAGGAAAGAGTATCTTAGATAACATACATCTGGGGTGCAAAGGTGATGGGAAGATTGGGTTGAGGTTGGATGTTAGGAGCACACCGAGGAGCTGGGAAGGGTCTGGTAGCAGCCACCGAGATGGTCAGAGCTGGAGTATGGGATGCGCAAGGGGAGGCTGCCCGGGGTCTGATCAGGGAGTCCTTATTAATAATGCAACTGTTAATAGGAGGGTGGAGAGAAAACAGAGCCAAACTCCTCTGAGAGTCACCCAGAGACCAGAGAGGCAGCACGTTTGCTGCAGCCAAGTCAATGAGAAGGCACAAAGGAAGATCCTCCCTGTCTTTAGAAACACAAGGAGCTGCTGCAAGACTGGTGAAATTCCTTCCCTGTGACCACAATGGATAGGACAAGGGCAATCAGGTCGAATTTCAGCAATAAAAAGAGAAAAGGACCCAGAAATGCTATCGCAGCGGTAAGGTCTGCTTTATTTTTTCCTCCTACCTGCCAGCCCTGGTGTCTGCACATTAACAGCAGATCCTAAAGCTGATGGGGTGAAGCTGCAGTGCGATGGCCTCAAGGAACAGCAGCACCCATGCTTTGGAGGGCAGACTGGTTGAAAAAAAAGGTGGTGCATTGAAAAAAAAAATATATATAAAGCCAAATTAAATGTGGAAAAGCTGCTGTGATGGAGATGGGCTGCTCCCCAGGGATGCTGGCAAAGTCTGTGGGCAGCCCTTGGGAGCCTGGGGCCAGGGGGAGGGAGCAGAGGGGACGTTCAGCCCAGGTTTGAAGCCACGAGGACGTCCGTGCTGACCAAGATGACTGTAGGCATTATGGCTTGCCGGCCTCTGCAGGTCAAGCTACCATAATAATTAGCAATCAGATACCGAATCGATGAAAACATGTGTGATTATCCCCCTTGCTCAGGGGAACAGCCTGACAAGCTCTCTCACCCCACGGATGCCAGTAATGGCTCCCCAGATTACCCCACCGGTGTGGGCAGTGACACCACTGTCCCCTCTCCACCTGGATCTGGCTGTTGCTTTTCGCTTTCCAGTCCACACCGTCCTCTCTGGGAGGCATCTGTGGGACCACCACAAGCAGGGATGCAGCTCAAGCATCCTGCACTTCCAACCAGGAAAAATTATAAGCCTCCCCTTTTTTCCTCATCCTATACCCAGTATATCCAGTTCAGTACATTGCCGATTGTAACAGGAGGGACTGCAGCACCGCACTTGGCTTTTTGGAGAGTTTTCTCAGCAGGGCTCAGTCCCCATCACCTCTGTGCTGGCTTTGCATTAGGGAGCCAGGGACACCCCAGGGGCTGGATGCCCACCTCGTAGGCACTTTGCTTTCCATCAGTGAGACGTGCTTGATAGCAAACAGGAGAAGAAACCCCGGTGCTTCAAGGGAGTATCTACAACTTAGTGCTGGACTGAGGACTTGGCCACCGCAGGGTGGATGGCAGAGGGACAGCTGTCCCATCCTTCCCTGTGCCCGCTGGTCCCAGCTCCCAGGGGTCTCCTCCCCATGTGGGTTCACTAAAATAATCCCCTCTATGGGGCAATGAAATAAAATATATAAATTCTTTGAGCTCAACCTGGGCACCAGCATTTTGCCTTTTCTGCCTCCCTTCTTTTTATCGCCTCATTGCATCTCTGGCAGGAGGGATGGGGAAAGTAAAAGCCAGGAAAACATCCTGTTCCTCCCTCCTTTTGTGCATGGAGAAAGAGAAATCAGACGTCAGGAGGGGGATACATCCCTGATTTCACAAGCATACGGTTGTACCAGTTGCTGTACCAGTTGCCACACGCAATCTGAATTGCAGATGGCTTCTATTTACGGGGCTGGAGTCACATCCCGGAGAAGCAAAGTCACAGCTGCTATTGTCAGATAAAGCTGAGCCCGTACTGGATACTCCATTTTTTGCCTGTTTTTGGAGACCAGGAGTGGGGCTGAGGTCTAGAGACATGGACCCCGGCATTGATGCCAGCATTTCACCCCAGCCGGTGCTCCTCGCAGTGCATGCCACCCCATCCAGAGCCAGTCAGGTTTATGGATCGGTGTCCCACGCTCTCCAGGGATGACACAGTTGCACATCCAGTCGATGGGACTGACCCAAATACAGCACCCAGCAAGGCAGGCACATCCCGTCTGCCAGGGCTGCTCTTATCCTCACGGAGCCAACGGAGCAGGAGACGGCATGACTCCTACAAGCACCTTGGAGCACCATGTACTGACGGGATGCTCCCCAATACCCTGTGCTAGAGAGAAAACTCAATCCTCCCCCGTGACTTGCTTTCCAGCAGCAGTGTGGTCAGGGAAAACAAGCCCTGGAGGAGCGATGTCTTGGCCGAGGGGTGCTGGCACAGGTCAGGTCAGGTCCCACCAGGGTCAATTAGCCCCAGCGAGGGTTATTAGCTGTTGTGGTTTTATGGGTCCTACCTGTTGTCAGTGTTGGTGGGTGTCTCAGCGTGAAGCAGCAGCAGCCGGCACGTTGTGGTCACCTCGCTGTCCTGTAAGAGAGCACAAAAAGGGCATCAGCATCCCCGGCAGGGACCACGTCACCCAGCATGAGACCAATCTCAGCTGCAGCTCCCCCACCCCCAAAAGAGCCCACAGCCCGGCATGGCTGGATTGCTTGGCCAAGGAAAGCCATCCCCCCAGCCCACCTCCCTGCTGCTCCCACGGGCATGCTCCTCATCCGCTCCAGCGTAAAGTCAGCCGGCTTCACGTGGCTTGTAAGATGCCGGAGGATTTTGCACCACGGCGGGTTGGGAGGCGACAGCAGGTCTCAGCCTGCGGCTCTGCTGCAGAGGGGTGACCCCAGAGAGAGGGATGACTCCCCCAACACCCTGCAGTATGGCTCTCGGCTCCTGTTTGAGGCCATGCAGGCTGCTGGAGGATTTCCTAGAAGAGGGTTGCTGCATACCAATGGAAATGCAGGCAGTGGATATAGCAGAAAACAAAAAAATAGTGTTTTCCAGAAACGCTGGTAACTGGTGGCCTAAGACCTCTCAGCTGTGTTGGGGCCAGGCAGCACTGACCCCACTGATGTGCTGAACAAACTCTCTGGAAGTCCTAAATGCATGTGAGGAGCCCAGGCTGGCTTGCAATAAGGTTTTTCTCCCCCAATAACTACTTCTGACAGCACTCGGGTCACTGTAGCCACAGTCCTACCCATCACACACTGTCCCCGCACACCAACACGTCCCATCGCACCCAGGATGCTAAATCTCAGCACTCGCGATCGGAAGCATGCAGGCAGACTGAGCCGGACACTGGTGAGCAAGCAAGAAAGCCACGGTTATTCCTACTTCTTTTTTTCCTCATCGCTTATTTTATACGCTGGCTGCCCAATTATTTCCCAGGCCGGCTCTGCCCCGCGGTGCCTTTTTGCAATCGCATGGAAGGAAGCTTGAAAATCAGGACTGCCTCCAAAAGTACTGAGATGCCAAGAAAAGCCACGGCAAGGACAAGTCTCTGGACCGTGGGATCATGGCAGGGGGGCATGGTGCTGGAAAGAGCCACAGGCGGATGGGCTTTGGGCTAATTTTGGCTGCTTGAAGCTATCCTGGAGTGTGGTCCCAGCCTTTCTTGGCTTCCCCTGGGATGATTCGGGCACTGGCTTCAGGGGCTGCCTGCCCTCATGCACGATGTCCTTCCCAGGCAGTAGTTCAGTACTGTTGGGTCAGAGCAGAGGTCACCTCTGTGTCTAAAGCCACCAACCCCATGTTCGCCCCTTGAATTTCATTTAGTTTTGTATTTCTATCGCCAAAGACCTTGCATGGGTGGGAGGATGGGAAAAGTGATCAGCTCCCACCTCAAAAGCAGTGTATCAGCCCAGATTCAGAAAAAAAAAAAAAAAACACAAGAGGAAGACTGCAAAGCAATTGCTTTGAAGCCAAAGTACTATGGGGATATTTTTTTTTTTTTTTTGGCATCAGCTCCAAAATACCCTCAGCCTCAGCCAGGGAGAGTTCCTGGGGTAGGTTTTACCCCAGCTTTTCCCTGGTGTGGCTCCTTATACCATCCCACACACCCTTCTCGTGTGGATGAGCCTTCCTCCCCCAGCGTCCTTCTCCTGCAGGGATGTAGGATGAGGTGCTGCCACGCTTCCCAAAGCATCTCACAGAGCTGACAAAAGCTGAAACGTGTCCAATTTTATCCCAGTCTGGTGGAACAGTGAGTACCTATATATAAAAAAAATCCCCTTTTCTGATATTTCCGCAAGTAACACGGGAGCATGCCCATTCTTTCACTTGTGTGTACCCCGAGATGGAGCGACCAACATCTCAGCCAGAGTCACAGCTGTGCTTGGGGGGAGAAATTCATCCCTGTGGTCCCATGGGGCCAGGTGATGAGGTTTATAACGGCTGTTGGGACAGCTAAATAAAACCCCATTTGACAGCATTAGCTCTCTCTTGTCCTTCATCTCACCTACCTTCACCCCAAAATGCCCCAAACCTGTTGGCTGGCATGTTCAGCGCATTCCTGACTGGAAGACCTCCTAGCTGGGAAATAGATTCCTCCAGGACCAGCGTCTTTCATCACAGAAAACCTCTGGGCAGGGAGACTCCTGTACCCTCACTTTGCCAGTCTGATCCCTCGGTCCCATCCCCAGACCCACATCGAGTGCCGGCAGTCGCTGCTTCTGGTTGTGTAGGACCCTGACCTGGGCAGCCGCTACAACTGCGATGCTCAGCATGGTCCTTGCTGCCCCAGGGATGCAGGGATGGCTGCATCCCTAACGAGCCAGTACCAAAAATACAGATCCAGAAAGGTATTTATGTTTGGAAATGCAATTAATAAAATAGACATCCTATTTTTTGAGGATGCAGAAATTAAACTCGTTTCAACAGGTGCCTTCGCCTACCCAGCTATGAGATTCGATGTGCAGCATGGCCCCTCCGAAACACCAAATACGGAGATGGGGCACTGCCGAAAATGACTCACAAGACATGCTTGACAGCCATTATCAACCTCTCAGCAACCAGCCCAGCTCCAGCAACCCGCTCCCCATCCCTCCGCCACCCATCGCCCTCCTGACAGCCACCCCGTCACCTCACATTAGTGCCGGGCATCCAGGCGTTCACCGTTTTGGTCCGTCAGACACAGTGGCAGCCGCTAAAAGCAGGTCACCCGATATAGGGCGGGTTATTTAGGACTTCCCTCTCCGTTACCTCCAGGGAAGAGGGATGCAAGTCATCTAAATGACTTTTGTTTTTCCATTTTCCAAGCGCTGCCGGTGCTGCAGTACAGCTGAAGCATTGTCCCTTCCCGGGTACCACTCACCTCTCCTGGAGGGACACTCAAAGGCTGGGCTTGGGGCTGGCAGCCGCGCAGCTCTCGGGGAGTTGGCAGGAGGGCTGAGCAGGCAGCGGCTGAGCATTTCCATCTGGTGACATCCCACGCAGGTCCCACACAGTGGCCAGAGACCACCGGACTGAGGCTAACGTTGTGTCTTAGACTTCTGGGTTTTGTCGCTCCGCAGCGCGGGTCCCCTGCGCTTTCCTGCTGTCATTTCTGCCATCTAGAGGGGACATTTCCCCATTGCAAACGAGTCCCTCAAAACATAACAAAACCTCACGATTCAGAAAAAAAAAAATTAAAAAAAAATAATCACAGTCTGTCACTCGCCACTGAAAGAGCCTGGCCGCAGCAATTCACGCTCTCAGGGTGGGGAGAGCTGGAGGCTGTGAAGTGGGTACACGGCCAAAAAATTTTGGGGGAGCATTTTCCTGGTGCTTTAAACCAAAATGAGAACGTCACAACACAAAACTCACAACAGAAGGGATTTAGGGATTTCAGAGTCTCATCTAGGAAAGACTTATTTAAAACAGCTGAAGAGAGGTAAATGATCAAAGTAATTATCAAGTCATCCTCCTGAATGCAACTGAAGTATGAAAAGGGTGGCCCAAAGTCTGGTTCTGCTTGCTGCTATCCATAACGTGGAGGATGGAGCTCAGTAAATTAGGAGGTGACCTGGACCAAGAGGTGGTGTAAGCGTGCTGGAGCAGAGCAGCTGGGTAAACCAGAGATGTGGGATACAAAGAGACTTGAGTGTAAGGTAAAACCGTGCCCTTGTAAGACGTGGTTTTGGTGAGAAAGTATCACAGCCTGGCCTTGTGCCGTCCAGCCATTCATGGTCCGCACAACGCCAGCTTGATCTGGGTTCGGTTTTGGGGGAAGATGGCTGGAAGCCACAACCTGTGGAATGGCAGCTCTGCTGGATTTGCCATTTCTCGAGGATCAAACACAAAGAACTTGCGTCCTCCAGGACAACAGGCTTTGGGACAAGTAACACTGCCAGCGCCTGTGCCGCGCACCTGTTTGCGGCAACCGTTCCTTCCCTGCAGCCCAAAACCAGGTTAACCACCTGGAGGCACCAGACACAATTTTGCTCATCTCTCTCCTGTGCTTAACCTCTGGTGAAGGCTAGGGTGCTTTGAGGAACCAACCCCTCCAAGGAGGCTCAGGATACAACCTACTGGAAGGACCAAAGGGCTCAGAAGTTACACAGAAGCATCAAGATTAAGGCTGAAGAAAGCTGGGGAAAAGGAGTACAAAGCATCCTACCAGCCCCCCATCTGGGAAGGCTTTCCACTTCTCAAGCCAGAGACCAGTACAAGGGACAGGGGCTAGATCAAATGGATCCCTCCTAGGAAAAGGGATTTATTGCTGCCCTCAAGCATGTCAACCAAAAAGGCTGCGCAGATTGGGAGGGAAATCTTTTCTCTCTCAACTTGTAGGTATAAAAGCCTCTAAAAATTTACCTGCACCTAAACTCAAGTGGAACAACAAGTACGCATGAATTACAAGATTGCTGCCAGGAATACACAGGAGAAGCTCACAGGACTCTTCCTCCAGTAAAAAAGGCCAGATAAATCATATCCTGCAACCATTCCCTTCTCCTCTCAGCTTATCAAACAAACCCATCTGTTCACAAGGACTGGGGTTAGAGCAGCCATGCCGTGCCGACATGCTGCTCTGCCACAGCAACACACCACCACACCGCAGAGGCTGAGGGTGGCAGGCACAGACAATCAGGAATGCCTGGGGGAGCTGTAGCCACACCTGCAAAACAAAGCAGGAACCAGAGGGAGCAGGAGGATGCCAATGCTTGTGACATCAGGTGCCAGTAAAGATGGGAGCCCCTCCATCTGCAGGTGGAAATGGGGGCCACATCAATCTAAGTAGCTCCCCTTTTATCAAGTGGCATTAGCTGGCACATGTATCTCCACAAATATCGCAGTGGGATCCTAAGCTACATGCTGCAGCTGCGGCTGCCCAGACAGCTCCTCCACAGCCTTGCAGAGCAGCTCTGTCCTTCGGCAGCGGATGCTGTGCAATTGCTTCCAAAGCATCCGCCCAAGGTACAAACCTGGGAGAGCACACACTGATTGTGGGGCAAACAAACACAAGAGTGACTGGGTTTCATTTTCTTTCCTTTTAATAAAAACATACTAGAGTAACTTGGGAGGAGGATCAGCCTAAAGGGAATGTCTCTTGGAATAAAATGGCGTGATGTGCTTCGGGAATGATGTGCAAAGTTAAAATGTCCAAGCAGGCTCAGCTCAGGACTTCCTGGATTCTTGGGTCTTCTTGATTTCCTACAAGGAGATCAGGAAAACAACTTGAGCATCTCCCAGTCTTTGGGAACGACTCTTAGTTTCACAGTTCTGGAGACCACGAGCTGTCATCTCCTCAGACCAGCTCTGCAGCGTCACAGGACCAAGCCCAGAGTTTACACGTGAGCCTTTAGGGATAAGGCAGGGTTTGACTTAGAGGGTCTTCAAAAAGAGCACAGCTCTTCCATACTGTCCAGGGATGTACGTTTGTTTTGCCCTTAACCCAGCATTACACTGGATCTGTTTCCCATTCTTAGGCCACTGATCCATTGTCACTCGTATGCAATCTGTGCTCAACTATGTCGCTTGGCAGCTCAAACCAGATCAAATGTGGGCATGAGGTCACGTTTCTGTGGCTGCCTATAGACAGACCCTCACCTGCTCAGCCTAGAGGTCATGCCTGCCCAGGAAGCGAGGCAGAAAAGCCACAAATTACTCACCTCCAGGAGTATCTCCTTCAATTCGGAATAGGCTTTTTCTAAATCATCGTTAATAATGACCAAGTCGAACAGGCCAGGCTCTTTACCTGGGGAAGGAGACAAGGAGAGAGGTGTTAGAGGAGAACGTGTTTATTCCCTGTGTCATCTTTCGTGCATGACCAGAGTTCCTGTGGCATTTTAATATTATTTCAGCTACTCCTAATGCACTTCTCTGCCAATTGCCCACAAGGAATTTCAGTGGGAAACAATGCAGTATGGTACTTATATTAAACTCGGCTCATGTCCAAGCCCTGCCAGCACTCCTTGGAGAACACAGGTCAGATGTTCATGCAAACACCAGCTCTAAATCACCAACGTATCCCCACTCCCTGTGGACCACTTGAAGGCCACTGGACTTACTAAGTTCCAAATCTACACGAGCTGCAGTCAAACGCTTCAGTAAACTTTCTTCTGTCTCAGTCTTTCGGTCACGTAGCCTTTTTTCCTAAACCCAATGACAAACATGTTAGAGAAAAACGTGTTCCAAATGCTGCACACAGAAACCACCCCCCACCCCACAAGCCAGTGCTGTCTGCTATTTATTACTGCCGGCAACCACGGGCACATGAGATAACACTCTGCAAAGGGTGAGTGGCCTCACTTACAGCCCAGAGCAACACAGTGGCCAAGCTGAGTTTGAGCTCAAGATCTCTTACCCAGAGTTCAGCTTCCCAGTCTCTTCCCCCCACCCCTTATTTTTGTTTTTTTTGCAGGTTCCGCTGGGAGATGAAATCTCTCTGCTGGGCTCTGGCATCTGGTGCTGTTGGCTCCCTCCTCCACAAACTCAACAAGAAACAGAGACCGGCTGATCTACTGAGAGCAAGAGGGGAGAGCCAGGCGTTGTGGCCTTCACTGCCATGTACTCCTTGCATGGCTTCAGCAAGCTGCACACGTGTGTCCACATCCCTCTCTAAACCATTACAGCAATTTCACTTCTGCGAGAAGCACACTGCAATCATTATTACATAGGGCCCCATAAGACCAGAGGAGTGTAGGATTTCTGGTGCTGCAGAGAACCAGCCTCCCTCGGTTTAACTTTAATTGCTGGAGGCAAGTCTCAGCACAAAAATCTCCTTCTCTCCCCAGTATTAAGCACAACTAATGCATTTAAAGGCTGGCCGTGCTGCAATGGAGTCTGTAACCCAATGCAGGCAAACACACCAAGGTGTGGAAACTGTACAGGAGGGATTCAAAAAACACAGCATGGAAAGATTTATCCCTGGAAGCCAGAGGTTGGGGAGTTGGAATGGGCAGAGGTAACAATGTGCTCAGAAATGTCCTCCCCACCTATTCTACTGCCCTTAAAAACATACAGGTGAATCAACGAGGGGGGAACCCCCATCGCTTCAGAGCAAGACGCTGATTACCTCTAACTGCCTAACGGCAAAGGAAGGCAGTCGCTCACCAAGATGTCTATGGACGGAGGTTGCACCGAGATATAGATGGGGTTCAGGTCTGTCCTCTTGATGTTCTTCACGCCCTGGATGTCAATGTCAAGGACGCAGATCTGGTTCTGGGCCTGAACAGCCTGCACTGCACCTTTACTGGGGACAGAGCAAAGAGGGGTCAGAGCATGCAGTCATAGCAGGGGGGTTTTGGCATGTTCCCCCCCAGCAGCAAGTCTTCACCTCACAGGGCTCCCCTGTGCCCAAATTGTGGCAGGAGAGAACAGAGAGCCTACTCTGCTCTTGCTAAACAGTTTCTCTTTCCGCAAATATCCTCTGGGTCCCTGGAGTGGAGCAGGGACCTGCTGTGTCCTGCTGGAGAGACTGGCAAAACCATGATGGAAGGTGTGGAAATGGGTAATGCGAGACTATCCCATGAGCAGTGTGGCTCGGATACAGTCTGCCTTTGACTAAACCAGGAGCAACCTTCATCAAAGAGCAAAAACACTGAGAACTTTCCTTCTCCACAGATCCACTGATTTCTGTACCCATGCACTCTCTTGAAGGATGCTTGATGGAGATGGATGCTCCTGCCTGGGTTGCAAGATGCACAGTTAAGAAAATATTTTTTAAGTGGCAGTTCTCATACGTCGTTAAAAGCAGTACCTCTTCCCCAACACAGGGGAACCACCTTGAGCTTGTTCCTGAACACCCACAATCCTCCCTTGAAAAGCAGCAACACCAACCCTCTCCTGGTGCACTGCAGGTACCTGGACTAGTTACTGGGTAGCAGCCCTCTTGGGAGGCCTTTCAGTCGGTATCTGCACAGTGCTGGGCACAGGTTCTCCTTCAAGCCAGGGCTCCGTGGCACGATGGACAGTGGGGAGAGAAGCCCTGCCAGGAGCTCAGAGGTGGCACTGCAGGTTTTGAGAGAGTGAAGTCGGGAGGTCATGCAGTGGCAGAGATTACGAGCAGGTCTTAAGGTGGCTGGTGACTTTCCTCCTGACCTGGGGAGGTCACAAATCCCAATAGGAAGAAGAAAGCTGAAGCGAAGCCGTGAGACCAGCACTGTGCCCTATACAAATACAGAGGTTTGCTGCCTTGCCTGGGTGGGCAGCAGCAAGAGCCCAGATACGAGCACCATCCACTGCAAATCCACAAACCCCCCCATATGGCTTGGTTTGTCTTGTGAAAGCCACAGGCTTCATCTGATATCACCAGCTATCAACTAACTCCCGCTACAACCGATCTACAAAGGGCCAGCTGCTTTCAGAGCCCTGAGAAAGAGACCTCATGCCTGCACTCTGATTTCAGCCTCTAATTTAAGGCAGCTTCAAGAAATTCTGGTTTCTGTGGTGGGACTCAGTGCTATCCCACAGACAGGGTCCTTTCAGGGCTCTTAAATTAAGCAATTAATTTTTAGTTATTCATTATTATTAGCTGATGAGATTTAGGGAGCAGAAAGGCTTGACAAAAACTTCAACCATTCTGATAAGCATGAGGGACTCTCTCCATTTTATCACGTATCTGATTAGAGACACCCTTAGGCACTTGTAGAGGAAACACAGGCTTGGAGAGTTTCTCCGTTTGCTTTGTTTGCAAACTGGTCTTTATTGCTTTGGGTTTGGATTAATTTCATCCTCCCACCCTGCATGCCCACCACCACAGGCAGAGCACAGGCAGCATGAATATGCAGAGAGGACCAAAGATGAAAGTAAGGAAGAACAGCACCTCAGAAACAAACCCCAGCACATCATTTAGTTTGGTTAAAGTATCAGATTTCTGCCAATTTCAAGGCAACTGGCTGAGATGTCTTCTCAGCACCCACCCTAAGAAAAAGGCACCAAAATCAACTCCCCTTATGTATCAGGCATCAGAGATCAGCTGTCTCCTCCACGCTGTGGCTAGCTGGATTAAGCAGGACACACGTGAAGGAAGGAAGCCTGTCCTACGCCAGATGAAGCCAGGGATTAAGGAGCCTGGATTCAGTTTCTCTTTGGTGCTGGGTATTCGGAAGGTGAGCAGTCAGGTTTTGTTTCTCTTGCCAAACCAGCAACACTGGAAGTATCAAGGCCAGAGCAGGGGACTGTGCTCCTCCAACAGCCTCCAAGGGAGGATGGCCAGACCCCTGGCGAGGCTGCCCTTAGCAGCGGTGACAGCAGTGATGCCTATGCGTCTCACATTAAAACAGCTACGTTACCGAAATGCGTAATTACCCTCAGAAGGAAACTTTCCCATCTCCAGAAAAATCCTCAAAAAAGCACATTCAGCTCTTTAAGAAATTTAAGTCTTCCTAAAAAGTGGTCCAGGCAAATTTCTTTAATGTAACTAATTAAATATCTCAAGAAACATTTAACTTTCCTCCTTAGCAGGTCCTTTACTATAGCGCCACAATTTTCTCACAATAATTATATAAGATAACTGACTTCTAATTAACATTGCAGCTTAATGTTTTATTGATCATCAGCTCCAATGCCGAGGGCAATGCTATTTTAAAATCCACCTAACTCTTGAACCCCAGTCAAGGGTGCCAGGCCATTTATCTATTCCTAAGCAGCCACTTTACCAAAGCAGCACACAAATTTGCTTCACAACAGCCAATACAGATATCATCACTTCTGCTCCTGAACTCATCGTATTCAGACCATTAGGTAATGCAGGGATAATGAGAGTAAGTCTCCATTCTGCCCACTACTTTCTGAAAGCACTTGGAAAATATTAAGGAGCATAAATAGTCTGTGAAAATCACCCCTGTGCAAAAGTGTTAAGTGTATGAGCCATTTCAGCAGCCCTCAAACACTGGAGGCTATAGAGAATCTTGTAACGTAATAACTATTTAATTACGATGAGCTAACTCTCTGCAAGAGTTAAGTTTTGCCATCTTAATAAAGCTGACAAGGACCCTGCTATGAAAATTAAAGGCTTTACTTATCGCAAGAATCTGTGTGTCTGGGAGAAAACAGTGTTGCTAAGTTAAAATATTCTTTTCCTTCACCGTCATCTCAGCTCCGGCACCACCTGGGTTCAGCAGCGACAGCATCTGAACTGCATACCTCGTCCCGTACATATTTCCGGAGAACTCTGCATGCTCGATGAATTCACCAGCATCAATTTCTTTCTGCATTTCCTCTCTGGTCACAAAGTGGTAATCTGGATAGGGAAAACAGGAAAAATAGACAGAAATTAACAGCTTTGAAGGTAAAGTTCATGGTCAAAATGACACCCATGGGTGCTTTGGGGAGAAGCAACTTAAAACCTGCTTTGGACAACATTAGTGGACTGCAGATATCTACTTCCTAATTACTGCACACAGCATCCCCTCTCCACATCAATTGCCCAGACACCTGCTCAAAATGTTTTGGAGCTTTCTGTGTGGCTAGAAACGCTGCTGTACCCCGTTTTTCATACCCTTTCTGGTGCACTGGTGTCCTGGTTTCAGCTGGGATAGAGTTAAGTGTCTTCCTAGTAGCTGGTACAGTGCTGTGTTTTGAGTTCA
>JANZLQ010000078.1:42342794-42360441 GCA_026212715.1 Elanus axillaris
TTTTTTTTGGGGGGGGGGGGGGGTGTGGAGGGGGGTTAACAACTTTTTGGCTGGGTCGCAGGGCTGTTCGTCTTGGTCTGAGCAGCTGCAGACCCAGATCACATGTCACTTGCCATCACAAGTGGGGTAGCTCCAAGCCCACATGCTCCCCGGCCGGAGGCTCTGACCCTGCTGCCACTCACCAGACCAAGCTCAGTGAGCTCGGGGGTCACCCTCCTGGGGATTTTTGGGGTCCAGGTGGCAACTGGTGCCTGCTGGGAGCACCCCAGTGCAGGGCTGTGCTTAACAGGAACTTGGTGCGGAGACCTCCAGGCTGAAAAGGAAACTACGGGAGAGCCGAAACACCACAGTGAGGAGAGAGAAATAAAAAAACAAAACCACAAAGCCCACGCAAATCCCAGCATCACGCTCCCTGCGTGGGCTCCCACTTCCCCCACCTTCATCTCCCAGCCAGGCCAGGATGATTTGCACCCACAGCTCAAAGCTCAGGGGCAGCCAGTGCCGGAGGGTGTCGATCTGCCATGCCAAGCCCAATGCCGGAGGGGCTGTGGCACGGCTATCCCAGCAGAGTTCAGTCCAGCCTGGAGAAACTCCCACACCCCATCTTTCTCCCGCTTCCCAGGCTGGTTGCACCTCTTGCTCTCTGCTCCAGCACATGGGGAGCACAGCTGTGCTTCGTGCTGTGGGCTGATGCCTTTCCCAACCCTGCAGCCAGGTGTTTCACAGCTCAGCCTTCTCCTGCTCTCAGCCCTGTGAAACCTCTGCCACAGCTTCTGCCCCTGCCTCTTGCTTTTCACAATCCCCGTTAAACCATTCACGGGACTGCAGGAGCTTTACCCGCACCGAGAAAATGGGATGGATGGAGTAGCACAGCCCATGGGGATGAGGGGAGACAGGGAGGGCTCTGGGTCTGTCGTGTCCCCCACCCAACTCGTGACTGAGCCAGGGGGAGGACATGGAGGGTCAGAGAGAAGCCCCCACAGTGGCTGGCATCACCCAGGGCTGCATTCCCTCCTTCAGTCCCCACACGGCGCAGTCAGGCAGCAGCTCTTACCCCTTGCACTGTCCAAAGGAGGTTCCTGTGCCTATTTCACACTCAAAACTGAGCTCTGAGGAAAACAGTTTGAGAAATACGGACAAGATAAAAAGTGAGGGTGAGTGGGGGTGAAGGAGCATGGCTGCAATCCCCACCCCAGGGCTGCACACCCCATCCACCTCCCTGCCGAGCTGTTGCACCAGTTCCTGGGTGGACTGGGGAGGAACCACACCAGCTGCAGCGTTTGGCCCTGCGGAAGGGAGCCAGCATTTCATGATCATCCTTTTCCCCTGGGTGTGAGCTGCCTCCTGCCTGGCTAGATGAGTGGCTACAATCCCCGGGGGCCCAACTGAAACCAGAACAGAGCAAAGCCTGTGCTGCCCAGAGAGGACAGCACGGCTCCCACAGCTCACTGATCTCCGATAACATCAGCACATTCCCCATTTTTTCTTCCTTCCAGCCCTGGCCGGCAGCAAATCTTGCACGTAGAGGAGCAGGATCTGCAGCATGGCCTGGACAGTCTGGACGCTGCATAAGCCCTGGGATGATACGCCTCGGGTGAAAACCATCACTTGAGCAGAGCCTCTCCACTGCAGATGGGGTCAGGGTGCTGTGTCACACACCCTTTTAGGGATGGGGGATGAGAGAGGAATGGGGGGGGCTCTGCTTACTTCAGCAGCACAAAGTGACATCAGCAGAAGAGCTGGCCCTTCAAGTTCAATTGCCTCCTAGAACAGGAATAAAAAGGTGTCCTGCCCTATTAGGCATGCAAAGGTCCTGATTCAGAGCTTGAAATTCAAGGCAAGATGAACAGCTTCAAAAGACTAACCTGACTTACAGGAGTTTTGTAATCCCATTGTTTGCCTATATACTCTTTACTACCGAGTCAAGTGCAAGGAACAAGACACAGCACTCAGGCAGCCCATGCTGGGAAACCCAAATAAACCTGACCTCAGCCTGCAGCTCCCCCAGCTGAAGACAAGGCAGAGAAGACACCCATTTCACCCAAGGAGCATCTGCAGAAGGGACAGTCGTAGAATAAACCTGTGCTGACGAGGGCTGGTTTGTGCACACACGTTAAGCAGCTGCCGGGCTGCCTGAAGGATTCAGAGAGGAAGCAGAACCTGGGGAGTGAGGGGAAGTGTGACCTGTTGAACAGAGTTCAGGAGATCATCCAAAAGGCCAGCTCTCACTTGACATCGAGAAAGCAGATGCCAGGTCAACAGCCTACAGAGAGCAGCATTCCTGTCCCACTCCGGCACAGCCTCAGTCAGTCCCTTCCCATACCCACCCAAAACCCCAGGTTTCCCCACCAGAGAAGTTGCTCTCTAACCCGCATAATACACCTCTCATCTTACAGTTTTCCAGCCTGTGTAATGGGGAATCTGCTGCACCTCCAGCCAGGAAAAAAGCCAGCAGCCTGAGTGTGACCATCAGTGATAAGAAGCTGTAGCTGACAGGGAAGGCAGGATGATCAACTGGGAGGAACTCTGTCCCAGGTCCAGAGGCAACTACAGAATGGAAAAATGCAAAACAAAGTATTTAGGAAGGCAGACTTCACATTCCCCCACCCCCACCCCAAAATCTGCTAATTCACAGATCCTAATATTAAGTGGGACGAGCAGGAACAACAATTTGTTGTGGGAAGTGATGGGACTACTCAAGAAGCTCAACAGATGCCCTTGAGGCAATGGACTCCAGCAGAAGCCAAGAACTGCTGCCCACCTCCTCACCTGCAGGAGTCCAGCTGGGAATGATACATTACTTGGAAAATATGGGAGATGTCCTGACATTTTCATGTGAATTGTGATGTGGCAAAATGCTGGTTGGATTTGCATTTATCTAGCACACGGTACTGTACAAAGGTGATACAAAACAACATGATACCAGTGCAAGTTTCATGAAACTTTTTATTCAACAAGTATTCATTATGATTCTGCCAAGATGATCAAATGAACAGCAAGGCATAAAAAACATGAAATAGTTAAGAGATTTTATTCTAATAGCTTTAATTACAGTGCTTGTTTGTCGAAATGAAAACTGAAAACAAGTATACAAAACAGTTGATTACTAATTGTGTATTGAAAGCAATAAAGGTTTCCACAACACTAAATAAACCAGTTCTGATAGTTCCTCAAGTTAAAGTTTAACAGCTCCAGCTTCTTCAGTGTTTATCAAAATACAAAAGAAAAGTAAAGAGGTCTTTTTTTCTGATGGCAAATCTGAACCTTGCAGTATGAGGGATGCCAAGGGTTTTCACACATATACAGATATGGGATTGTTCCAAAATGGGATTGAATACTTCTAGAGTGGAATGACTCTCCAAACTCTCATGCTTTTTGTTTTGTTTTTTTTCCTAGACGCTATACATAGATGTTTGGTGTTTTTCATGGCAATTCTTATGTTAAGTACAGTACTTTCTGCCTATAGAGCTTAGGACTAGTACAGGCTGTGCTTTCTGTGGAAAGGTTTGCCTTCTGGAGTGGTTTACACACAAGAAAAGTACAAAACACTTTTGACAAATACAACAGGCTAAAAATGTTGACTTCTGGAAATTATTCAAGTTCAATGGAAGTAGTAAGTCTCACCTGAACCAAAAGTCAGATGTTTAGCATGAGTCTGCAAGCTCATCTAAACAAGGTCTGACAAGTCTTTTAACGGGTATGAACAAATATGAGCACATACTATCAGCTACAGAAAGAGCCAGAGATCTATTAGTTATGATGTGTTCTTTAACCAGATGAAGCTAACTGGGTGTTCATCATTGCTTCACCATTTCAAAAGAATCAAAAGCCTCCACATTAGAGCTAGAACAGCAGAAGCCATGTCAAACATTTGTATGTTGAAGTGTTTTTACTTTTCCTTGACTATTTAAAAAAATACAGAATTCAGGTTAAAAACCAACCACCAAAATGGATCTCACAGATCTCACAACCCAACCGAGATAGTATTCAGCTCTACTGCACAAGGACCACTGGCAACCCTTATGTTAACCCACTTAAATCCCTTCCAAGTACTAAACAGTGAGTTGATTCTTTACAATAAAAAAAGCTGAGTAATATTGCATAGGAGTACCAGAAACTGCCTCATTGGAAACAAAAACTATTTACATTAAATAAGAAACCTAACTGTTTTCAGGCTTGTATTTGCCACATTTACAGCATGATGCAATATATATTGTGACAAAAGAAATGAAAACAGCTTCCGGCACTCAATACCACAAAGTAGCACAGTTTGCCACATTAGAGTAAAGCGAAGGGCGAATAGGAGGAAGTAAGAGGGAAGGGTGGAAAAAGAGGGAAGAGGAAGGTTTATGGTTTCATTTCTGGTTTCGGAGCTGATTGGACAACCAGTCCAGTCCTTCATAGAGACCGTCTCCACTAGTGGCACAGGTTGCCTGGATATACCAGTTCCTGTGACGAAGAGAATGCAGTCCAAGTTTGTCTGTGATTTCTGCTGCATTCATCGCGTTCGGCAGGTCCTGAGGGAAGGAAGAAGAGTCATTTTCTCCCTTACTCGCTGAGAAGAAATGCTTGCCTCCCTAAACCAGTTTTGTTCATCAGCTCTAAAGCCATTAAAAGAAAGTTAAGAGCTCTTAGAGCTTCTCTTTCAGAAAAGCTCAGAGGATTACTTCTGTATTCAAGCTATTTCCCCCAGTACTGACAAAAGCCTAGAAGGTTTAACAACACAACCAAAAACACATATAATGGAATATTTCTCTTCAGAAAACAGAAGCAAGGCAGCTGACATTTGGAACAAGTCATCAAGCCCCTCAGCGTTGATGCAAAACTGCTTATAATTCAAGGTCCATTTCATTCACCTTCCACTCAGGAAGTGTTTTCTGTGACCACAGTTATGATTCAAGATCAATTTTTGTCATAAAGTGAAGTAGTACTTGGCTTAGTACTGCTTCTGTTTATAGTCCACCTTTCCTGCTCCTCGACAAGACTTACAGCTTCTTTACCCTTCACAACTGAGCCTGTGCAACTGATGAAGCAGGATGGTATTCCTTCTGTAAGTTTACCAGTCATATTTAAGACCCTTGACATCTGGGTTTAAGCTACCAAGGCCTTTACAAGCAATAGAAAGCAGAAGTTTCCGCTCACTTTGTGGCCTGAAAGAGCACAGCTCTCAGGTCAACACAAGTATATTAAAAGTCAGCCCAGGGCTTCTACCAACACCAGTGGTGCCCTCAAACACCCAAACTGAAAAATGCAGGTAGGTTCTGGCATTCTGGCCTTCCCCTCTGTTTTGAGGAAGCTTGGGCAGGTACTGTACCCAAGCCAAGCCAACCTTAAAAATCAAACTGGTAAAGTTCTTCCCTAAAACTGAAACACCAGGCTAATAGAAATTACCACTTCGAGGGATGAGAACAGGGTAATTTAATCTATGGGTTTGCTGTCTTCAACAAAACTGAATGAACAATTACTGAGCGCTTATCTATTATTACACCGAAAACATGAACATCAAGTTCAAGACCTAGCACTCACCAACTATGTTGTATGTTTTCAAGAGTTCTTATAGAAAGACACTTGTCTTGGGCATACCTGTTTGTTAGCAAACACTAATAAAACAGCATCTCTGAGCTCATCTTCTGCCAACATCCTCATAAGCTCTTCTCTGGCCTCATTCACTCGTTCTCTGTCATTACTGTCAACCACAAAAATCAGACCTAGAAATAAGCAAACAACCAGAATAAGCATACACCAGAAGTTATTTACATATGATAAATATTTCTGGAGGTCAGAACTAAACTTTGAAGAGAAAATACTGCAAAATACTTCAGTATATATCAGAAGAAAATAGTTTTCTTATTACTGTAATCTCATGTCTGAGGGAAGGTCTGTTCTTGCTGAAAGCTGGTAAAAGCAAGTGTTAGTTTGCATTTGCATTTTTAGAACTTGTGCGCTTCATCTACCTAACCACTCAATATTTTCCAGTGAGTAGCAACTCTTGAAATCCTGTGACAGGACTCAAATGCACGCACATTATAAAGGCCCAGCAGTGGAAGAAGTGACAAGCTCTCACTTTATAGGGCTGTCAGAGCTTGTAGTAAAGACTCTGCTTTGAGGCGAAGGCAGAGAGCTGTGATGCTTACAGAAGAAAAGCAGAATTCTGAACTTGCTCTAAGTCAGATGGACAAGGAAGACTGGTTTCTAGATTTCTTCCCATCCCTTTTTGAACCTGCACTAGCTTAACAGGAGACCCAGAGTAGCACACAAGCACACCTTTTACAATAAGTATTTCCATTCCCCCACATGAAACTTGCAAAATTATCTTAGTAAGGACATTAAAAAACCTTTTAGATTCTGGAAACCTGCAATTTAAGTGTTTGGACTCACCTTGTGTATTCTGGAAATAATGGCGCCAGAGTGGTCTGATCTTATCCTGACCGCCTACATCCCAGACTGTGAAGCTAATGTTCTTGTATTCTACTGTTTCCACATTGAAACCTAAAATTGAAATTGTAGCAAAAATCTCAGTTAAACACCAGTGACCCTAGACCTATTGTATTTACCAAGTCACACTCAGAACATCATCATTAAAAAAAGTTATCTTGATATTTATATCTACTTTAAATAAGCAGAATCCTATACTGAAGCCCTCAACACAGACAAACATGGGTTCTCTGAAACTCCTGCTCTCCACCTCACCACCACCACTCAGTCAGACTAATGAACAGCTTTAATTGCTACCCGAGTAGCTACACAATGCAGAGCAAACTATGTTGCATGAAAAACCCCTGGGCTTTAACAACTGCAAATAACTGTGTGATCAGAGACATCAGAGACTGTTATCACAGTCACCCTCCATTTCTCAGTCTAATCTGCTTGACACCACCACACACTTAGGAGAGCAGACTGCCCTTCTGTGGCCCATAAAGGCTTGTTCCACAAGTGACTTAAGAGAGGGAATGGAGTGAAAAAAGTCATGTAATCTCCTCCCATGCCAAGAACATTTGGTTGTGCCATCTTCATACCATAGTTTTAACAAGTGTTTGTTCTGACAGTCAAGTCACCTAAATCAGAGTGGCAGCTGCTGCAAACGTTAAGACCCAAACCTCAAAGCAAGCAGTGATATAAATGTAAAAATCTTACCTATAGTAGGAATAGTAGTTACTATTTCACCAAGTTTAAGTTTGTACAAAATAGTAGTCTTTCCTGCAGCATCCAGGCCAACCATTAGAATACGCATTTCTTTTTTGCCAAAAAGGCCTTTGAAGAGGTTAGCAAAAATATTTCCCATGCTTGAGATATGTTCTCACTGGCCAGCAAAGTCTAGAGGAAAAAGATCACAGTATCAGTCATGAGTTAGCAAAGGCTGTGTTCTGACCAGGGCATAATCAACCATCAAAAAAAGTATCAGATAATATCAAACTTTTACAGATACCCCAGCTACCACCGTACATGATTTTTCCCCATACTGAAACAATACAAAGATAACAGATATGCCAAAATTTAATGCTTGTAGAACAACATAGCTTTGAGTACTTTAAGTCTTTCAAATATTCTTTCAGATTTTAGTATTCAATGCTGTTCTCACACTTTTGTTTGCAAAATTCATTGTTTGCTTTCAAGACAACTGACCACTTCAGACACTTTGTCCCCCACTGTTATGGGATAATTTATCTACAGCCTAAAGTGTCACCAATAACACACACTTCTTCTAATTGACCTGCAGGTAAAGTTTTAAATGTGTGCTCATCTCTTTGCTGCTTAGCACACCAACAGCTGGTCCTTTTGTGAAGGAAGCTCAGAATACAGCTTGGATTCTTTCCTACTCAAACCAGTTTCCTTCCTCTCAAACCCAGAGGAAATGGCCTGCGAACACAATATAAAACACAAAGCAGTATTACATTCATTAACACTGGAAGGTGACCTTCTGTAGGAAGCAAACCCACATTTACTGAAACTATTGAAAATTAATAGCCACGTTAGAAGGGGCGTTTAGAAATGAATGCTTCTTCCTTCCCTGCAAACACTTCTGCTTGGACACCAAGAAGCGATTAACATCACCAGAAGCTTCCTGTTAGGAACTAGAGAAACTGCCTCTCCACTCCAGCCCTCAGAGACACTCCCTGTGCCCTTGGGATGGGATCCACCCTACCACAGGTTCCACAAATCTCCCTCCTTTCCAAACTTACTACTACACAGTTTACAGTCAGTATGAAATCATCAAGAGAACTATTATTCTGCTCGCATAAGACATGAAAAAAAGCAGTCCAAAAGCTTTAGAGTAAGGTGTAGATGAGGATGCTACATGGTGATAGTGACAATTCACACCTCTACTGCTGCTTTGTCTAGAAGCGGTCAGATGTCAGTTTAAAAAGAGACTGAGCCCAACCGAAAATACAAGCTTAAGACAGCAGGAGCACATACGGCCAAGACGTGTAACATTCAAAGGATGGGTTTCCTGTAAACCAAGTCACACCATTTAAAGCGCTATATGAAGTTTGAATCATCTCTTGAAGACAGTCTGTATTTCATGATAAAGCTGTGCGTTTGAAGCAGAATTCTCACTGGAGACAGACTTTACAGAATGTCTACTTAAGACCATTAAAACAAGCTTTGAACTGAAAAGCACACCACAGAACAAAAATCTGGTCCTGTTCTGTTTAGCTCCATGCTAGGGAAGTCTGGCTTCCTCATTCAGCACTGGGAAAGGTCTAAGCAGTTCTGCCCTTTTCAGGGAACTTCGCTGGATACAATTTTTAACCCAAAAGGTAAGCACTGTAACATTAACTAAGTCACATGTCTTTGCACAAGCAGCTCCACAGAGAAGTTCACAGTCCACTCCAGAGTTCCTGAATGACATCAATCACCACTTCAACTTGCTGAAGTTACTCGAGTCAAATTTTCATTTATTTTATATGACCGTAGCTCAGTGTGATCAGAACTTTAAAACTAAGCTCCTCTATAAGCCAGACAGGGCAGCCTGTGGATTAAAACCAAACAGAAGGTTTAAAAGTTCTGTTATTCCACCGTTTCCTTTGTATTTCTGCAGCACGACCATGAATATTCAACTCCCACTTGAATATATGAAAGCTGTATAAACAGGAAGGTTAATTAGGAAGTAGAGAAAACAGTTTTGCTAGAGTCCCTGTTTATCCAAATCACTCAACACAGCAGGAAATCTCACTCCCCAGCCCACAACAGCAGCTCTTACTGGGCTGGAGAGAGGGGGAGGCTGTAAAGCTTTCCTTTGTCCGGCTGCTCATAGACCTCCATCTTCTGCTTCATCTGAAAAGCAACAGTGAGGGTTGAACTGTAACCTTTTACCAGAGCTCTTGTAACCCTCCAAAATGAGTGTAAGAACTTTGTTGCAAGAGAACCTTACAAGCTCTCCAAAAGAATGCATCTGTTCTGTTTCTGCATGTTTAAAAGCTTAACAGGTTATTAAATGCTTGGATCAACAGCAGTAATGGGGTAACACAGCAAAATCTTAGCATTTACATCCACGACACCTTTCCACACCTGGAGAAGTCGCAGTCTGCCGAACAAGTTGCTTACACTTGGCACTAACAGTAGTGAATCCTGTTAGATCCTTGTTTTCCTGGCAGCTATTTCCAGGTCAAGCCTGCCCTCCACCACTGAAGGCTGCTTTTATACACTCATCCTCCCCATTTTTACTTTTTGTGAAGAGGAAAAAGTTAAGATACGTTTAAGCACTTGGTTTCCATTTCCTTCTTGTTCTCTTCCACATTCCTACTATCCAAACCACTTCTGTAACTTCAGTACTTCAGGGTAGGTGACACTGCAGAAAGTCCAATTTATTTTTATAGGCAGTGAAGCATAGCTTACAGCCCGCCCCTGCAAGACAAGCCTGTTTAGATGTTGACTAGAAAGTAGCAGAACTGTTGCTAATCCAAAAAAAAAATACTAGGAGAAACCCATCTGTGCAGAACTCCCACAAACCATCATGGTTCCCTCCAATGACTTGCTGCATGCTACTGGGGCAAAAGAGAGGGTCTTAGTCATCACCATCAGTGGGACCATCCTCTGACCAGCAGCTAGAATCACATTCTTCTACTGCCACAGAAAAGGAAATCATACTCCCACAGTTTTGTACATGCTCCTTTCCCTACGCTACCCCTGCCAATATTTCATTACTCTCTATTATCTAAGCATGAGCACAAGTTTCTTACCCAGTATCATTAAAATCCTCAACCAAATCATCATCACAACTGTGACCAGCCATCAGCGCTCTGCTTTTTAGACAATTCGTGCTGTCAAACAGCGTAGACGCTACCACAGCAGAAACTGCCGCGACAGTGTAGAGCTGCTTCCCAGGACTTCACTGCCACTCATTAATACAACTCAGCTGAGGGATCACGCGATTACTTCCACTGTACTTCAGAGCTGAATCTGCTTACTTTAATTCTCATTTCAGGCCATTAGTTGGACCATAAGAAACAACATACACAGTCTGAAAATATAAAGAAATTTAAGACCCTTTTAGGTTAACCAAGCAATCCTGTCACTCTTCAGGCAAGATCTGCAATATGTATCAAGACTTGCAGATACTTTGCCTTTATTCTATGCTGAAGCTTAACTTTCTCTTTTCGTCACCTCAAACATTGTCAGTAATTGCTAGACTGATTATTTTAGAAGCACAAGTTCAATAAAATGCCTGAAAACATAAGAGTATGGCTTGTGAGTTGCTTGTAGTACTTCAGCACATCTTCAAAAGAGGTATCCATCAGGCTAAATAGGAAGATTTGTGTATGAAAGAGTAATTTGAATAAACAGCACAGACTATTTTTGCAGAGTGTAGTGTGCAAGTCCCCTCAGTGCAACTTCAGCTTCTAGAAATGGAAGCTCAACACCCCTCAGCAAACCCAGATCACCCCAAAACTGTCTTTATGACTCTTGTTTCTCCCTGCCCATCGAAGGCCTGAAGCACGCCTTAGTCTACTCCACCTCAAGATCCTCACAGCAGTAAAAACCTGTTAAGCAGGTTCAGGTAAGATACAATGAACCATTGGTAAAACAGGGAGAAAAGAAATTCACTAGGTAAGACTGCAGTTCTGTTTCAGGAAACAAGCTCTTTTCACCAGCCTGTTTTCTAGCAAGGGATACATTTAGATAAGCAGTTAGGAGAGGGGCAGCCTTTTTCAGAAAGGCTCAGTGTAATGAGTTAAAAATGAATGAGTGCCTGCAATAGCAGGCAGCCTGGTGTCTGTTAAAGCGATTCGACCCATGGGCAAGAACTAGAATTTGCTTTTATTAATTGTAGGTGGTTAGAATAAAGAGCTCTGAGGAATATCTCAAGGCCAAAGATCACTCAACACTTTATCTTCTGCAGCATTTTATATTTAACCGTACACTAATGCATTTTAAGTTTAACCATACATTAATGCATTTTAATGTCATTTCACTCAGACTGCTTATCTTGAGGAGTGAAATACACTTCTTCACCTCCAAACTTCTTGGATGAGCTGTTAGTTAACAAGCCATCCTACAGAAGTATGACCAGAAAGGTATGCAGTACATCAAAGAAAGCATAGCTATATCTTGAAATCTCTGCCTAACCTTAATTTTGCACCTCTGGAAAAGCCCTTTTTGACCACATAGAGATTAAACTTCAGTGAGCCAGGAGTTGTGACAAATGCCATAGTTTCATTCTGGTTTGCACCGTTTCTTTAAATGTACCATTGCAGACAAAATCAGAGGCTAAGACAGAGGATGCCATATGGATTGCTTAGTCAAATTATGCCTGCAGTATAGAAATACATTTATTTCACTTCTACGTACCAGCACTTACCACGTAAAGCTCCCACAGTGAAAAAATAATGCTCAAAACTTTTCAAGTGGCATAACCAAACTTGCTGGGCACAATCATTATGGCAATCTGTTTTCTAAAGCCAAAAAATACCAGCAGTTGTGAAGAAGCCCTTAATTCTCTGTCCCTTCTCTGTACAGCATGCTGAGATCAAGGTACAGAGGGGATTATTTGTCCCTGGGAACTATTATGTCTCCCTAGGACGCTCGTATCTTGTTTTAAATGCCCGTTTCAAGGAGAGACAAACATGGTGCCACTGCCAATGACATACTGCATTACACAGTTATAATCAGTCAAAATACTAATGCTAAAGCACATATTAAAACCCCTAACAGTTGCTGGTTTACCAAAAAGCTTTTTCCTAGTAGCCTTCTGCACCTCATTCTATTTGCTTAGACACCTACGGCAAGTAAAACTGGTGCGCTTATGAAGACAACAGATTTACTACCAAAAGCATGTCTCCATTTAAAGGAAAGCCTACTTGACACTGGCCTAAGCATTAACTCCAGCTCTAATACAATTAGAAAAACCCCAAACCCATAATTCCTAACCTGGTATTAACACACTAGTTGTATCAGTCACAGTAGAACAAAAACTGATGAACTGGTTATTTAACAGAAATAATTATTTGAAATCCAGTCAGTTATCACTAGTTGGCCTCTATCATGTTTCTACTTCATAGCATTCTAGAAGGTTTTAAATTAAATTGTCAAGAGAAGCAAAATATTCATACAAAAGATCAAGTCCATTTGTAAACAAGAGGTGAGAAAGCTTTTTTAAAAAAAATTCAAGTTCAACAGCTGTTACCTGCAAGAACAACTGGCAAATAATTTAAAGTGCAAATCTTAACTTGGCAGCTTGATCTTTACAATATAAAGCGCGATTTAAAAGAGAATGTGAGAAGTGATCCAAGAATACAACACTGCTAAAATTTAGGATTAATCGAGGGCCACAGTATTTCACACCACCACTCAGCAGGCAGTCAGTTAAGTACAGCTGCATTCTTTTGAACTTGAATTTCTTTACAGATTAAAGTGATCTGTTACAGGAAATTTTGAAAAACACTCTTGATCAAAACACTTCTTTATATGTAGCCAGGGTGGCCCAATACACAACTATTCCATTACAGTTACATTCAACTATTTTTAGAAGTTGTTTACTGGCCCTCCACATCTAATAACCTGAGTGAAAGATGACTACTTATCAACTCCAGCTCTTTAACTTTGGGGCCTTAATACTGGAATTTAGCTTAAATAATTTTGATTTGAGCTACCTGATACTAACATCACCAGGCATAGACAATGCACTAAATTTAAGAGTAGCTAACAAGTAGGCCAGGTTCATTCTTCACCAGGGGATTATCTTGGACTTAAATACCATTGTAATAAAGGCCACCTTAAGATCCTCTTCTCAGAGCTCTTCACCAGTACTAAGTCCCAATTCCTTTCTAGTTGTACCCATTAAAACTACAGGAGTGTTAACTGCGGAGATCAAAACCTACTACTGCAACAATTTTCCCCACTTCACACTGGAGGTGCTCCTGCCAAGCATGAGACTGAAAAGGTGTCCTAAATGTTCATAACCTTGTCATTTGTCTTCTAGGAGAGGTTAGAGAAAAGGTACTGGTATTGAAGTGTCACGCGAAATAAAAGTTAAAGATATGTAACTGTACTCGCATCTGAAGAGGCATAGTTGGATTTGGCCACCAAAGGCTTGCAGTGGCCAACTAAAAAGCACCTAGATGCACACTTCATGTTCAAGGCAGACGGAGGACAAGTCAACAGCAAGTGAGAAGCTAGGTGAAAGAAAAATCTCACACAGAGCTCCTCCTTATGTAGCACCTTTGCTCAACCTAAGTAGGTTGAACATCTTGCTGTCTATACACATTACCCAGATAGCACATCTTCCACATGCTGTAACATTCTCTTGAGAGCACTAGGCTCAGAGTGGCAGGAATGTATTTCCACTTACAAGATCAAAACAAGGGCAAAAGAGGGAAAACTTCCTTTGAGGTCATGCCAGTTTCTCAGACAAGAAGAACTCACTCCTAAAATACCGGTCAGAATAAAAAAAAAAAAAACAGTCAGTATCAAGCCAAGAGGGAAGGTTCCTCAACTTGGTACTCAAAACCCAAACCAGTTACTCCCTTATTCTCACCTTCAAGCAGGGGGAGCAAGCTACTTCTGTTTCACAGCAAAATCTCCAACTATTTTAAGCAGTTATACATGACCATGCCTAACTCAAGACCATGCAAACCAACAGACAAGAAACACACATATCTGGTCTGAAAGATATTTTATTTAAAGGATAGGTTGACAGTTGGAAAAAGTACAGAAGGAGTCACTGTTCATGCTTTTAGATAAAGCACATCCATCACCTCCCTGCAGACTGCCCACTACTGCTCAGGAAATAAAGTGGTGCCGACAATGTAACTGTGACACCCAAGTTTGGACTGCAACTTCATATTCACCTGTTAAACAGTGGGTATACTGCTGTAAGAACCGGGTATTACAAAGCATTTATTTTCAGATAAGCGTTGCACAGTTTTTTTGAGGCCAAACTATTCACAAGTTCATAATCTTAAATTTTAAGCCAAATATCCTGCTATTCATTCCCAGGAACTGGGCAGTAAGTCAGTATTTACACTCATAGTAGAAATGGCAAGAACTCACATGAGAGCTTTGGTAATGAAATTGGCTTTTGGTTTGGGGAAAATGTCGAAGTAGAGCCTACGCAGCTAGTTGTTAGGTACAAGATCAGTGTATGAATAAGAGCTATATTAGACATGAGAGTTTTATTAGAACTGAAACATCAGCAGAAGTAGTACCATAGTCCTTCAATGTTTGCATGTGTTAGAAACAAGAAATAAAATTAGATACTCACAAGCAGAAAGAAAAAAGTGCTGAATAACACAGAAAAACAGCTGCTGTAGTAGGAGGCTGATTATAAACTTCTTTACTCATCAGTTAAAGGAAGGGAATAATGGCTGAGGACAGTGCCAGCTCTAATACAAGCTCTATAGCATTCCAGTAGCAAAACTTTCAAGAGATTCCTAAAAAAAGAATCAGAACTATTCCTTTTCGGAAAAAGTTAACTTACATTCACCAAATTTAGCCAGTCTAAGGCAATCTAGATGCTTGTGATGGCTGTTGAAATCTGTAAAAATTCTTGCTTGGAAGTCCATCTTTACATATCTCAGCAGCTTTTATTTCTAAAGCAATCTTTTATTTTTAAAGGTGTTCTTTAAACTTCACCACTGCAAATTCAGCTGGAATCTTGGGTTGCGAGCTTTTCCTCCTTCCACCAATTAATGTAATCAATAGCTTATCTGATAATTGTGCCTCAGCAAGACATATGCATGCTGCTGCTTAAAGCAGCCTTTCAAACAGGTGTAACTGGAGCACAACACAATTCAGTGAATTATAAGGACTGGAATCCAGCCCCCTACTCCCACACACACTTTGTTTGCCTTGAAAAGCTGTGACTAGTCCTGCCCCCGACTTGGTCTGCATGACTAACACACACAGGGAGCTACATGCACCAAGCAAAAATGCACCACTCCTGCCCAGTCCCTTTTCAGATTCCAACTGTATTTCACAACTAGGCATTCTTAAATATTCAGCAAAGGCCTCAGACCATCAGGGCCTGACTCTACATTCAAGGTGTTTGCCTTTTAACAGGATCTAGCAAGCATTATGTATACCACAGACTGTCACAGCAGCAAAGGCTGTTCTGAGCGGAGGTAACATCTACTTGAGCCGTTTTTAATCCTGCTCTACCACAGCAGAAGCATCAATAAACTTGGCAAAACAATCAAGTTTAAGAGGTTCAATTGAGGCAAGTTTCCTCACCCTTTCACCCAATGTAATTGCTACAACAGGGAAAGCAGTCCAACAGGGTTCTCGAGCACTGCAGATGTGTTTTTAACAGAGGAAGTCAGAAGCATCATACCAAGCCCATAAACTCTCCTTTCAGAGAATCCCTTTCTGTATCTGTAAGATTGTGACTACTTATACTGACAATTTGATTACAAAACCCACGAACAAAGGCCAAGCAGCAATCTTCTAGTTCAGCTACAGTTCATTTTTCCTACAGAAGTGCTCCAAATCAGTAGCAAAAATAGTAATAACGACATTGCCAAACGACCTTAGACAATTTACTTTGACTCGATTTCTTTGCCTGAAAAATAAGGTTAATAGAGTATCCTGCAAAGGGGTGTTGTAAGCCTTGCCGCTCACAAAATAAAGTTCAAAGTATTATACAAATAGTTCATATTTTAGTTATTGACAAAGCTACACTTCAAAACAAGACCTCTGGATACAACTCTAATCAACCTGTGGAATTTGGTTTGGCAAGAGCCTAGCAGCAAAGCAACAAGGTCAATGTCAAACACAACGTTTAGGCAGTTTTATGACCCAGTGGAGTTTTAGTCGTGCTCTGCTGGGGCAAACGGATTCCTCCATGAACAGGTTTGCATAGCTGGCCTATCACTTTATCAGACAGAGGTTATCAGCCCAAAGTATCATGTTAACTACTCACAGAGACAGGATATAGTATTTTCAGACAGAATATAATATCCTCCCACCTGGAGCTGCTACACCAAGGAAAACCGATCTCCTAGACCATCAAACCCAAGCCACGGATGGCAAACAGAGCTTGCTCCAGGCTAAAGCTCAACTTCTTACCAACACCCCCTCAGCCCAGCAGAAAGCCCTACTCAGCAGACAAGGGCTTACAGGAAGACAACCTGTCTCCTACGAGTTTCATCCAAGCCTCATTTCCCCTACCAGATCTCCGAGGTCCGCCACTAGAAGGGTTTTCGGCGGAGAGGAAAACGAGGAAATACCTCTGTCCTCAGACCAGCTCACGGGCGGGGCAGAGGCCGGAATGAGCGAGTTTAGGGAAGGGAGGAGAAGCTCATCCCGCCGCAGCCCGTCTAATTCCTCCGGTAGAGGGAGCGGCGCCAGGCCTTGTGCAGCTGCTGGGGAGCTGAAGCGGTGTCCCCCCCTCCTCCCGCCCGTGCCCACGCCTCCTCAGCAGGGAAGGAAAAAGAGCTGGCACCCCCCACACACACACACGCACCCCGGCCCAGCCACCCAGCCCCAAAGGCGGGGGGAGTTTGGATGGGGCAGCGCCCAGCCAGGCCCGCCGTTCCCCAAGGCTGGCGCTGCGGCCTGGCTGAGGCCTCCTCCTCCCGCCGGCAGCCTCCCTAGTGCTGGAGGGAGAAGGAAGGACGCAAAGAAACGGCCTGACCCGCTCCCTCAGGGCCCGCCGCCCACTCCCCTCAGCGCCAAGGCCGCGGCGCCTCACACCCGGCCGCGGGCCGCCGCCTCCCCCGGCGGCCGCAGGGTGCGGGTAAGGGAGCCGGGCGGCAGGCAGGGGAGGGCTGAAGGGAGAAAGGGAAAGGTGTCGGGTAAACCCACCGGCGTCGGCTGCTGCCCCGGGCAGTGGGTCTAGCTGTCCTCGGACTGTCCCGCTCGGAGCCGGCTCCCCCCTGCGCCTCTCGGCCGCTCTCCGCCCAGGCACACAAGATGGCGGCGCTCTGCGGCCACGTCAGTGCCAGCCCCGCGCGCTGCCCCACGGGTAACCGAGGAGGGCAACGAGAGGGATGGGGCGGAGACTAGCGGGGAAGGAGGCGTGGCTACGGCAAGGAGCCGCGGCGTTAGATAGGCGCGGGGGGAGGGCGGGTCTCCAATGACCACGCCTATTGGCTGACCGCTGCCGGCACCGCCCCACTTTGCCGGGTGGCTCGTGACCCGGCGCGCGGCGCGGGGCGCGCGCGGGCGGGGTGGGCATCCCCCTCCCTCAGGGTGGATTTTGGTTTTTGGG
>JANZLQ010000078.1:42360541-42415473 GCA_026212715.1 Elanus axillaris
GGGCTGTGATAAATAGTGGTAGGATTTTTGCTTTCGCTTGCTTTTGCTGAAAAGAAATGAGAAGAAATCGAACAAATATTGGAAGTAATTGAGCTACAGCTGCAGCTGTCGCTAAAATGGGGCAGGCACAGTATTGTTAAATTGTGTGTTGAAATGTTAGATGTGTGACTGAGTCTTGTGATGAGGTAAACAAACAGCGTGGTGAGCCTGGTGAGCGGCTGATGTGAGGTACTAAAGAAAATTGCTTTTGCGATGGCCTCGCAATGTTTGAGGGAGGTAAGGACTCCAGGTTTTTTTTTTGGCTCCCTTGGCTTAGGAGTATCCATATGGATCACGTCAAAGTGTAGACACAGATAATGGAAGTGCTAACGAGCATTTTCTTTAAGATAAGATGTATCAAAGTGTGCAGAAGATCGCACTGCGCAGAATCATCCGAGAGGGGTCAAACAGCAGACAAGTGAGGAAGACTGGAAGACCACCAGAGGACTCCTGAAGACCACCAGAGACCTTTAACGCGCTTGCGTAAAGGACATTTGCATATGCTGATCGTTTCCCAGAAAACTAATGAATATATATCGGACATCTAGTGAATATGTAGGTAGAACATGTACTTAACCTGCACAATTGAGGCCTGACGGTGTGCTTTGCACTCAAGGCTGTACTTTGCTCCACTGACTTTGTCCCCAAATAAAACACTCTAAAATTTATGTAGGCTTGTTTCTCACAGGGATGTGCTTATGCTTTCTATATATATATATATATTTGAAAGCTGACCAGGCACCTTGCCATGGGGTTCATGCATGCCTGACAGTGGCAGTGAGCTCCCCACCTTCACCAGCATCAGCTGGTTATCCATGTGTTTGCTGTGTAGGCACAGAGAGAGTCAAAGAAAACCCTTAAGGCTCTTTTATCCCAAATAAAGCAGGACTGCAGGGAGGGCCCTCTCCACCGGGCTGCTCTGTGGCCAATTCAGTTCACCTTTGAGAGAAAACAAGATAGGATTTGGTAAAATCTGCAGTTGCTGCTGCTGGAAAAGGCTAAACAGGTGGAGAGGACCCACAGGATGGAGTGCGCCGGGTGCTGCTCCAGTCCCTCCGCGCCTCGGGTTTCCCCATGCAGGGAAAAACCCTTTAAATTTTTTTACTTTAATAATACACAGATGTGGGAGGGAAGAGGTGAACACGGTGCAATTTTTTAATTCCACATGGAAAAAAAAAATTCACACTGTCCAAAAGCTCAAATGGTGGGTGTAGAAACAACCGCTGGCGCATCTGTTCAATAGATTTAGGAATATTTCCTTCTGGTTTGGGGTAACTTTAAGATCAATTAAGGTCAGTCATATGCTGTCCTAGGCTAAATACTAAAGACTACTTCATTTATTAAAGACAGGAAGAGGAGTTTTGAAAGAGATCAGGAAGCCACGAAAACTGCTTATTTCTAGATTTCCCCCCAACGCTCATAGGAAATGAATACCTCAGAGACCTCCATCCCCGTCAGATGAGGTTGAAATCGGCCAGCAGCTGAAAACATTACACAGAGGCGAGAGAAGACAGAAGGACAGATGGATGTGAGCCCAAAAAGCTTCTTTTCCTAAAAAACTGGGTCACGCACAAGAGAGATGGCAGCAACAGGGCTGAGAAATGCCAGGAGGGAGCCTGGACTGGAGGCAAGATTGTCCCCGTGCTTCTTCCAGGGAGGCACCATCCCTGTGCATGGGCAAATATGAGTTAGTAGTAGTATTATTTTACTTAAGGAAGCACCTAAATTGCGTTAAGATCTCCCCAAACAGTTAAAGAAAGCAGCCAGAGCACTGACAGTCTAAGAAAGCGATGGCAAAGACACGCTGAGAAACCAAATTAATTCTTTTTTCCTGCACTGCAGAAGCCGACCTGTCTCAAACAGAGGATTTCAGCAAGAAAGTCACTGTTGCGGTGAACAGATTGCTTCCCACCGCGATGTCCAGGCATGGACAAACTACCACTGGGATCACAGATGTCCCTGTCCCTTTGGCATGGGCTGTTTGTGCAGCCCTTGGGTTTGTGAACCGTTTGGGGCACAGCACCCTTCAGGATCTGGTTTAAGAGATACCGAGTTGAACTTAAAATGCAAAGTGGGTTTAATCCCTTGGCAGCACCTTTGAGAAAGGAGAACTTGCTCTTGCTTGAGGATTTGGGGGAATATCTGCCTCTGTCCTTGCTGGGTGGGGACATTTTGGGTGAGCTGTGGGGCAGGAGCTGTGCTGGGAGGCCACGCTCTCTGTGTCCGTGTGTAGGCCGATATGGGGAAGCTGCTCTCGAGGCAACAGCAAAACACTGTTAATTAATTTATCCCCCATCCCCAAATCCCCTCCTGGCTGTAGCTGAGAGGAGCAACTGCTTGTTTTACAGCCCTGTCTCCATGCCCGGACTGTGAACCAGATCAGGGCACTGCTCTGGGTTAAAAATAACTCTTCTCTCTTTTTTTTTTTTTTTTTTTGCTTTATTTTTAACCCAGAGCAGTTCCTCACTTTAGCTCATGGGGCTGGGGGGAGGAGAGAAGATGCTCAACCCACCATCCCATCACCTACCCTCCCCAGTGAAAATGAGGCTGGTGGAAGCACCAGCTGGGGTGCAAAGCGAGTTGAAGGGGGCTTTATTTCATTATTATCATCTATGAGATATGATTTCATTCTTATCATCTCGGTGGAGACCCGAGTCGATGCTGTGCATGAGGAGCCAGTAGAAATTTGGCCCTGTGATCTGATTTATTAATGAGAGCTGCTGTGATGCAAGATGAACACTTTGCCCAGTGACTCATGACATTTATGAGAAGGAAAAGGCCTCATTTTTTTTTGCAGCTGGGAGAGCAGATGTGTCGCTTGCTTGCTTTTTTCTGTGAAAACCCGATGTGGGAAAAGGATGATATGGGAAGGGGTTCCTCTGGTTGGCTCGGCTCGTTTTCTGGGTGCTGCCGGCATTGCAGAAAGCCCTTTGGCTTTTCCTGATGGTCCCTTTGGAGCTGGAAAGTCTTCCTCCCCATGGGGAGCCTCGGATGACAAATCTGCTGCCTGAACTACACCCTGTTCTTACTGCCTGTTGGGAAAAAAAAAAACCAAAACAACCAAAAAAACCCAAAAAACCCAAGTGTTTGTGCAAGACGATTTTCTGAGGTTACAAAAATATCATCTGGAGTCAGATGTGCCTGAGCAATGCTTTTCCTTTTGCATCTGCCACAGGAAAAAATACCATGGGCTGGATTTGCTCTAACTCCAGCATCCCTAAAAGTAATCTTTTCCCCCAGCGTGGGCAAGTTGTCTTTACTGAGGAGAGAACTGCTTGATGATAATCTGCTGGTGTCCGGTATCATGGGGCGGTGGAGACCTCTGAGTTGGTGGCAGTGATGTTCAGCCACTGAATCCCACCTGGTGGTGACGGTGAAGTCATTTTGGGGTATTTTGGGGTGATGCTGGGGTGGGCACTCACGTGGAAGGGGCTGAAGGACACGGGGGTCGATAACTGCTCTGCTTTCTGCTGCCCTAAAGCTCCTGCTCTGCAAGGCTGTGTTGTTGGGTTGGGGATTTCTCACCTTTAAGTCTCTCACTTCGGGGTGGGAATTGCAATTACTCACAGGAGCTGAGAAATTCCCACCCCCAGCAATTTGCTACCTTATCTACCAAAACCATGGTGATTTTTCCTTGGATTTGTGGTCCTGGGGTCACCTATCGATGGGTCTGGGCTGTTGAAAAGCTGACAGATCTAATCTTGCTGCTCACGTTTTACCACCCTGGCAGCAAAAGGAAGGTGGAAACAGGGAGAAAAGTGAGTTAAACTCTAAATGGCTCCCTTGATAGGCAGCAAAATACGAATATTTGCAGCAAGAGGTTTATTTTGCCATGGTTTCTCCACTCAGAGCTGACTTAGGTGGCAGAAGGACCCACGCAGCCAGAGCATTTTTTGAGAGCATCTCCGATGTGGGACTGAAGCCTGGAGAGCAAATGAAGCAGATCAGCTCTCGGCTCATAACACTGATTCCCCAGGGATGTTGGGCAAATTGCTGCAGCTCTCTCTGCCTCACTTTTTTTTCCCTTAATTTGGAAATAGGTGCATTTCATGACTCAGTGACGTGCAGTGTAACCTGCTGGTGAGAAGAGCTTTGTATAACATAAGCATTGCTAATTGCTGACACCTCTGGATAAAGCTCTCAGCTGCATCTGCAGCAGGATGATGCCCTGTTTGAGCAGCCTTGGCCATGTCTTTTCGTACCCGGGGAAGATGGATTACAAAGGACAAGTTGGTTCCTCTGCTGTCATCTATCCATCCCTCCTCCCTTCAGCTGCTACAGGGCAGATGTCCCCACTGAGCGAGTCCCTCAGCTCTTCCTCAAGTCGATGCAGATAAAGAGGATTCACCCATCCGGCTCCAGACATCACCTCCAGTAGCTCTCCATCACCTGCTGAGGGAGGGCTTCAAGGAACATGTCCACCTGCAGCTATCAGGATTCTTCCTGGGATGACGGGCAAGGATTTGCTGTGCCCCCCTCCGGCATTGTTTCGACCCCAACCACTTCATTTACTCAGCGTGTAGGTTGGAAAATGCACGCTGGCAGGATGCTTTGCCTGCAAAACACCCTGTGACCTGCTCAGCCTGTCCCTGTAACTCAAACATCTGTGGTCGAGGTGTGCTCACTGGCTGCATCTTCTCTGCAGAGCTCTTCAAATGTGGAAGTGTTAGGAGCAGCACCGATTACATCTGACAGCGTTTTGGGCAAACACAGCAGCAGTAGAAATGCATTCCTGAGCACGCACCTAGGCTATCTTCACGAAGTGCTGCTGTCCTCCTTTTTAAGCAGCCAGATCTCCCCACGAAGGGGATGGTGAGCTGAATTCACCTGCACGTGTAGGGAGATGCTCTGGCCACCAACTTGCAGCAGTTCCCGAATGCTCCAAGCTGTAAGCCAGGATGCTGCTTGTGTTTTCGGAGTAAGCGATAGTGTCGGTATTTGATCGATGAGGGCCTCTGGTCTGGGGAGCTGAGCAGCTCAAGACTCAAGACTCAAGACCTGATAATGGCATTGGCTGGTATTGTGAATGGTTGGTCTCTCCCTCCACCTTCTCTGATTTTGGGTTTACTCTGTGACAGCATTTTAATGTTGGAGGTAACGTGGCAGTGCTGCAAGCAGACCCGCAGCGATGGAGCTGCAGCTGGAAATGCAGCTTCATCAATTGTCCAGATCCATGGGGCTCAGGTCCACGTGGGGTGGAGATACAGAAAAGCACCATCGTCCTCTGTCTTTGGGCATCCCCTAAGCACACCAGCCGTTCCTCACCGGTGCTTCCAGGTCTTCATGGCAGGGCCGTGCGATTCCCCACAGCTCAAAGTATTTGATGAGATCATGTCCTTAGGGATAGCTGGTCTTCTTGGGATCCTCAAAGCTCATCCACAAAGATACTCGCTCCAGTGACACAGATAACTTTGAGCTGCTGTGGGGATTAGAAATACCATCAACTGGGGAGTCACCTAAAGGTCTTACAGCTTCTCCTGTTTGGTGTCTGTGTGCTGGAGGCAGGTGGTTGCTCAATTTGTGATCTGTTGATCCACTGTGCCCACCACATGGATACTGGGTCCCACAGCTGGGAACATCCCTCCAGGCACCACGGGGCCCAGAAGAGCAAGAGACCAAGCTGCAACTTCACAGTACTTGTTTGGGACAAGGGCTTCCCAAGGCTCTGAAGAAAGAAGAAGTTGCAACCATTTTGGGAGGTCACAGGCCTCGTTTTAACAGCACGTTTCTAGACGGGTGTTGGTACAGCTTTGCCCTTGGCAAAGGAGTATCTCATGCATCGTGACTTTCCATGAATGATGCATTGCTGTCCTTCGTTTGCAGCCAGCCCAGAGATTAAATTCAACCTGGTCACACTGCCCACAGAGAGACCAGGCTCAACAGACGAATTAGAAGTTAGTCCTTATCCATGGGGGACATGAAGCCCTTCAGGGGATGCTGGGATCCCTTCCAGGAGTATGAGCTGATGGTCCAACTCTGCTTGGGATCAGGCTGCTCAGACTAACTTTATGAGCAAGCCTGGGTCAATGCAACTGCGTTCAGTGGGCAGTGCTCCCCTTCCAGGGAGTCTTGTAGGGCGTGCTGAGTTGGGTCTGGGCTCTGGGACCAGTCTGGGCTCTGGGATGGGCAGTGCAGCAATGCCAGAGCCTATTCCCTTGCCTCATCCTAGCCCCAGCCCATCAGACACTGCCAGAGCTATTCCAGGTTGTCTCCTGGAGGGTAGATGCTCTCCAAGTAGAAAGGCAGAAATTGGGAGCATTAAAACAACCCATTTGCAGAGCTTTGTGCAATTTTACGGAGCTCCATTAGGGAAAGCTGTTTGTCCATCACCAGGGTAAATAGGATTTGATGTGGCATGTATCCTTCTGCTTTTAATGACCATGCACACAAAACCTGGATCTTAAACACTCAGCTGAAATGTTTCCCCTCTAGCAGCACAGTGCTCTGAAATCCCTTGCTTTGCTAGCAAAGCTGCTGCCTCTGAAACACTAATATTGTATCCTGCCACCCTTGGCTTTTTCCAGCCAGGATTCCCAGTTAATGAGCTGTAAAAGAGGAGAGCTTCCCATGTGAAGTCACTTGGCTATGGAGATCTAGAAGAAAATGTAACACCAGAGGTATTGAGGTTATTATCACAGTGTTTTCCTGGATGGGAATGAAATTTCGGCTGTTCTCCATCATCAAAACCTCATTAAGTTGCACAGCCACTAATTGATATGCCCAAACGTGACAACTTGCATCCAAAGAGAAGACAGCAGTCACCCTGGGACCTGCCAATCAATGTCACAGCCATCCCAGACCCACGGTGAACTTTGACCGCCTGCAAGAATGATAGTGATTGTTTCATTTGCGAGGAGAAAGATGGAAACCAGCCTAATTATAACATCAATGTCAGGTCACATACCCCCACTGGACACCTGTGTGATGGAGAAAAAAAATCCCAAACAGATGGCAGCTATTGGGGTCCAGCTTCTGTGAAACTGCCTGAGATGTGGTGGCCGGTTTGGGTTGTCCAGGCTGGAAAAAACATCGCCTTGAAGAGCTTTGTTCATCCAGCATCACTTTTTTGGAAATCTGAGGATGCACATTGCAGGAAAACTGCAACTGGTGTAACGGCAGGAGTGAGAAATGCCAACGTGCAAGGAAAATCCTGGACTGTTTGCAAAGTCAGAGTCAGTTTGACCTCAGCAGCGGGGCTGGGCATGCAATGCAGAGAAGGCAGCAAGCAAATGACTGCTCCCAAGGTCCCATCTGTTGAAATTCAAGTGTAAATTAACCTAGGCCCCTGGCTTGGATGGTGCAGTAGTGCCTGAGCATCCTCCCATTTTAATTGCAGATGAGGGCATCCTTGCTGCAGGATGCCGTCAGTACTAAAAGTTCTTAGAGGTCCACCAGAGTTCACAGGAGGAAAAAACCCTGAAGGACTCTTAATCCAACTGCGTCTCTGAGCATCCCTGGCAGAAGTGGGAGAAGATCTGCCATGGGCTGGCCATAATATTGATCAGTAGTCCTATGTGGTACCTACAAACATCACAAATGAGGACCTGGAGAGGTCTTCTTAGCTAAGGCATCATCTGCAAGAACATCTCCTTTCCTAAGACCACACAGCATTAGAGGAAGACCTTGATCTACCAGCTCCGGAGCAGGGACTGGCCAAGGGACAACTTCACGGTCGAGATCCCAGGGTGTCTTTTTTATTCCCCCCATCCCACCCCACAGGATGCAGGGGAAAACCTGTGCCCACCCCGTGCTACGATCCGTCCTCTGGGTTTCTACAGTCCTGTTGGGCAAACACCCATTTACTTTACGTTACTCCTGTAGGTTTGCAGTGTGTGTGCCACGCTTATCTCTAGGGAAACAGCTGTGATTTATCCTCGAGAAATAGCTTGCAATTAACATTTAAACCCATACCCATGATGCAGTTACAAAAGCAATATAATGAATCAGTCTTTTAATAATAAGCTCCGTAACCTTTGAAAACTCACCCGGGTGGGAGCTGGGCATCCAGCAGATAACATTATCGCTGATGCTGGCGCTGTGGAAATCGCTCCACCCTTCCCTGATCCGCTAACCGGGGTGTGAGGGGTGCATGCTGGTCACTAATTAGAGCTGATGCTATGAAAATAAACTTATGCCTCTGCAGCCAAAATAGAGGTTGGTTCCCTATTTTATTCTGCAGGGACAGATGCGAGCTGGCCACGGGGGCTTGTTCCTGGTTTACGTCCTGGTGATGTGAGATGGAATGGCTGGAGGGGATCGTCCGCCTCTTCCCATCATCATGTGAGGACAGGCATGGGAAAACAGGGGGAAAAAATGGAGATTTGGGGGCCTCGGTGGGGATGGCACTGGGTGCGGGGTAGCTTTCCTAACCCCCTTGCAGCCAGCAGCCAGGATCTGAAGCCACGCATCTCTGGAGGTGTGAAATCTGTAATTATAAACCACTTAATGAACGTACGATTGCGAGGTGGGTTATGTACAGCTGGGGGCCAGCAGAGCCCATCACAGGCTTGGCCCTTGGCCATGGCATGAGCGTGGTGGGGACGTAGCTTTGGGACGGGTCACTTGGCTGGCGCACGGAGATGAAGGTTGGGTAGGGATAGGTCTTCTTGTAGAGATCTTTTTCTCCTGGTCCAGGTGGGAAGGTTGGCAGGTTGGCTGGTGCCTTCAGCAGAGGGGAAGACATGGGTTTGGGATGTGTCACCTGGAATTTCTTCAGCTATAAAATGCTATCCTTCTAGGCTCTAGTCCTCTGAAAGATCTTTCTCCTTGGGTGTAGACCATGCCTTTTGGTGGGGAGAAGTCCCAGCTGGCCATCACAGGAGCAGCTGTTCATCCATGAGGTCCCAAGACTGAGTCACGCTGGAAGCTCCTCCACCCCGCTGGCTCCTGCGGAGGAGCTCAGACGGACCACGTCTGACTTCAGCCGCTCCGTTCAATACCTCCTGGGAGGAGTCTGGGCCCAAATTCTTTTTTTCCAAGGAACAAACTACAGCAGTGAGTGTCCTTGGCTTGAAATCCCTCCATCAGCTGCTCCAAGATGTCCTGAAATAAATAGCTTTCCAGAACATTTGTCCTCATGGCATCTCCTAAACCAGAAACCGTCATCCTGATTTCTTCCCTGGCACCCGAGGATGCCCCAGAATTGAGGTTTTTGCTCCCGTAGGGTCTAATCCTGTTTGCAGGGGACTGGAGGCTGTGCTCGGCTGATGCTGGCTGCTTCCTTCGTTTCAGTGAGCTCTCTGATGTTTTTTTAAGTCCTTGATCCAGCCGGGGCAGCTCTTTGCATTAGAGCAGGGCAAGGGCAGGACTTGCTCTTCTGTGAGAAGTTTTTGCAGTTTCATTTCTTTTTTTTTCTTTTTTTTTTTTCCATACCCTTTCCAAACTGAAATGAAAGCAAAAGCAAAGCTCCCCAGAAAATTAAAATTTGAAGCCAAATAGTAACGACTGGCAGGTCCTCACAATGCCAGACCGGAGGGCACATTCTGGCCACAACTGGCTTGAGATCAAGTGGGAGACCATGGAAAATTGGGGAAAAAGAGGGGAAAAAAGAAAAACAAACAGGCAGTTCAAAAAATGCCGAAACTGAATGTTTTGACCACTCTTCTCCAGGGAGAAATAGCATCAAACGTGGCCTTTTTCTGTTCATTTTGCTTTCCATGAGTGAACATGCTCGCAGGGAAGGACATGTCCCATTGGAAAGTCTCTGCATTTCTTCCCGGAGGGGGAACAGGGGAGCTGCCCCTGGTATTTTAATGCATTAAAAAGAACAAACCTTTGCTAACGTAACTGCCAGCCATTTCAAGATGCAGCTGATTCTGAAATCAAAAGCTGCGTCAATTCACGCTCTAATCAGGACAGACCCCCACCCCCCTTCAGGTAAACTGAGGCACAGAGACCTGCCCAAACTGCAACAGCGGAAAGGTTGGCTCCAAAAAAGTTTTTCAGCCCCATTTTTTTTTTTCTTCTTTTTTGGCCATTGGCTCCCAGGGAGGTTTCTTGCAGCAGATGGCAGCAGCGGGTTTGCAAAGACCAGGACCCACTGGGTGCTCAGCAGCACCCATACCCAGGCTGAACACCCCGGGATGTCGGTGAGATGGGCTTGCACAAAATGCCCCATCAAGAAACCAAAGGCTGTTGCATTCAGCAGCAAAACATCAAAACTCAATGGTCTAGATGTGTGAATCTGTGTGGATTCTCCAGCGTCTAATAGAGGGGTTGAGCAGCCTTCCCCTCCCCTGTGGCCCTGGTGTGTACACCTCTCCTCTGCCCAGGTATTAAATTTTAGAAGTTGTATAGGGCTCTAGTGACCCCAGAGACCTCTATGTGTTTGATGCTGAAGCTGAATTGCCTCCTGGGATGTTTCAGAGCTGGGGCAGACAGACCCACCCTGACTTCTTTATCCTTATTTCTCTGGAGCGGCAATTCTGCCTGAAATCTCAGGAAGTCTCTTAATAGTCTGTGCTTCCTAATGAACACGTTTTTCCCCTCTTTTTTTTTCTTCTTCTTTTCTTACTTTCTGAAACCACAGAGTGCTCTCATGGTTGTTGTGTGTCCCCTCCACAGGATTATCAGTCTATAGGCTCACTTCAGCCCATTCAGCAGCAGATGGAAAAATGCCATTTCCAAACACTGGATAAAATCCCTATGGGAGCAGCCATCCAGCCCCTGTTACACCCTCAGGCCAGACCTATACCTGGTGCAAATACGGGACTGGAGGATGACAGAGACAAGTGATGTGCCCAAGGCCACACAGGCAAGACATCAGTGGCAGAGATGCCCTCTAGACCCCAACATGGGGAAGATGAAGCTTTTCTCTCCATCGAGGGGGGGGTTGCTGGTGCCTTCATGCCGAGCAGCCCTTGGGGACTGGGCACAGTGCAGCCAGCCAGCTGGGACAAGGGATGCGGCTCAACATTCCTCTGGGATGGTTTTGTTTCCATCGAAGTTAATTTAGGTTTCTGGAGAGTTGCTGTTGGGGGGGGGAGTCAGGGAGCTGATGGCTGAGTGTGACCCACTCTGGGGGACAAGGGAGAAGGGGAGGCTGTCTGGTCCTGCTCCGTGTGGGTAGAAACCAGATGATGGCTATAAAAGAAAAGGTTGATTTTTTTTTTCTTTTTTTCTTAACACACATTTCTGTGTATTTATATGCATAGATTTGCATGCATTAGCTGTTAAACGCCTCTGCAGCTGGTGCACGAGCAAAGCAGTTGGGAAAGAGGTGGCAGCGAGGGGGTGGTTGCCTCTGTGCGACCCTTAAAAAACAAATCCCTCTGCCCACAGCCTTCATGCACACACTGGCCGTGGAGCCAGCAAAGCCCCCAGCGAGGCCACCTTCCCTTCTGCACATGCCTTGTCCTCAGGCGATGCATGGGGCATATACATTGCCGAGCCGGGGCTCCGAGCTGCATCCCTGCCCTGTGATGCGGGGGGACCTCTGAAGGACCATCCATCCCCACCGGCCCAGGTCCGTTCTGCCCCTCGCAGCGGGTGCAAGGGTGGCTTTGTCCTCGCAGCTCCTGGGTGGTCCCCCCCCGGCATTGGCGAGTGAAAAGGTTTCTCTGAATTGCTGCATTGCTTTATAGCAATAACTGCGGGGAGTTATTCTCCCCAGAATTAAGTCCATGACCGGTGGAAGGGTGTTAAGGTAGCGCTTCGCAGCTCCAATTATCTTGGCCCCTCAGAACAAAAAAGCAGATTGTGTTGCCGGACAAAAGGCGTTTTCTATGTAACTTCTTGTCTCGAAGCATTCATAGTGTGTAATGCTGATATAAATACCCAAAGGCTAGGCTATCTTATGCTGTGGGCAAACCTCCCATTCAAAAATAACTATTTGCTGGGGAATTGTATTTGGGGAGGGGGGGGAAGCCAAAAGCGGATTCAGCATTACAGGCCTGGCTGGATGCACCATCTTTAAGGTATGAGCTGGATAAAATCCTTGGTGGCACCAGGTCGGACAGGAGAGGAGGGGCGTGAGGCTGGGCCGAGGAGATGGGATGCGCAGAGGGGCTCGTGCAATGATCGCAGACCCTGCCAGCCCCTGTTCCCGCAGCTTTTCCTCCCTTTCTCCCTATTTCTAGAGCAAAAATGCAATGATGAATCACATGCCGCTAAACACCTGGACCCCCAAATTCCATACCCCACTCCTGACCCTGGGACACCGGTGGCCAAGGACCACCCGCCACGCGATAGCGATGCCTTCATCCCCCCGGTTACCCCATTATCTCCTTCGGATGGCATCCCCAGAGGAGGTCACAAGGCAGAGGGTGACCTGGGGAACAGCTCAGTGACAGTCAGAAGCTAAAAGACTTCAGGAAGTTATCACGATAACTGTGCCTCAGTTTCCCCGCTTGAGCACCGGGCGGTATTTCAGGGCTTGGAGTTGCTCTGCGGGATGCCAAAACCCACTGCCCATACAACATCCTCCACCACTAGCTGGGACAAACTGGGAGGGTGAATTCTTCACGGAGAAGTGGAGCTCTGCAGGGGGAAATCATAGTTTGGAAAGCACTCGTGGGGTTATTAACCCTTACGCTCCCAAATTTCTCCATCCCAGGTAGGGGATGTGATGTTGCTTGGATCCCCCCCTTGGGTGGCCATGCCCTGGGGCGTCCCAGCAATGCCACAGAAGAGTGGCAGCAACTGCACGAGGTTTGGCAGATTTGGGCTTGCTTGTGGAAATTGGCCCATTTTTGGTGGCTACTTCTCTTTTGATGTTTCAAGCCTCCGTTTCAACAACAGGCAAGTTAGCTGGAAATGGTTTCCACAAGGTACAGAGGAGTTTTACTGCAGACTGTGCCACCTGGACCGGTCCTTTATCAATCACTTCCATGGGGTTTTGAGCCATTTTCCTGTCCGTTGCTCACCACCGTTGGCTTTGCAGGACCGAGCCAAGTTTCTGTCCAAGGGACTCTGTGTCTGCTGTTACCATCTCCAAAGTGCTATGGGATTAGGGACACAGCAGCTCATGCACCACACAGCATCTGGCCAGGACCAGGTAACGTGACTAAGAAATATCCTTCTAGAAGTGACTTTGCATTCAAACCATACAAAATGCGCTGGTTTCAGTCTAATGCTCTTGGGTCCCTGTGGGTTTGGCTTTACCTGTGCATCACCCAGAGGTGGAGAAGCACTGTTGTCTCATGCCTAAACCACTGCGTTTCATTGTGTCATGACCATGTTTGTCCTGAGGATGGAGGGGTGTAGAGGTCTATGGGCTTGGGTTTATCTCTGCTTTTTTGGGGGGGAGATTTTGGAGGCCCACACTCCCTTCCCTGGCATTGGGAATAAAGAAAAGGGCAGAGTGAGTCTTCAGGGCATGTTGTTGTGTGACTCAGCCTGAGAGGAGGGCTCAGCTCCAGAGCCTGAGAGCTCCTGGGACCAGGTGCCTCCAGCTGGGACGTGTGAACGGTGACTGTTTGCTCTGAAGATGCCCCTCAGCAGTTTTCGAGCTAGTGCAGCATGTGGGGGATGTGAAACCCAGGCTAAATCAGAGAGGAGAAGGGGAAATGCCTTGATACATCATCTCAGCAGATGATGGAGGTTGCTGCTGCTGGAAGCTCGTTGAAGCCATGGGTGGAAGGGAGACTCAAAGGTGGGGATGGCTGTAGTTCACAGCAAAATCAGTTAACACCCCTGATTTTAGTAGGGATAAAGCCATGTGCTTGATTAGTAGCAACCAGGGCTACTGTTTGGGAGCGGGTTGCCTCCAACATTTTTACACTGTTGTCCCAAGGACCAGGCATGAAGCAGTGCCTGGTCCAGCATTGGAGTCAGTTGCCTAGAGAGATGTGACATCTCCATCCCTGAAAGCTTTCAAGACCCAACTGGGTAAAGTCCTGCACAACTTGGTCTGATCCGATCGCTCGCCGTGCTTTGGGCGAGAGGTTGCGCTAGAGACCTCCTGAGGTCCCTTCCCACCTGTGCTGTCCTACAGCACCGTGACATGAGTGATCTCCCATCTTGTCTTATCCATCCCTGGGTTTAGAGGCTCTTCTTGTTTCCATGATAGCTGGAAAGTTTCATCAGAGCAAAGAGCCATCACCCCTGGCTCTGTCCTGGCAGCTGGGACACCGCTGCAGGGTTTGGAGGAGGTCCTGGAGGTCCTGTTCTGGCAACACCCAGATCCATGGGTGATGCTTCCCAAATACCTAAAATTTTACTCCCACTCCAGCATTTTTTAAATTTCTGTGAAATGTTCAATTTCCTGTCACAGTCATTTTATCAAAACAGTTTGGAAGCAAATTGTATTATTTTTCAGCTAAAAAAAGTCCATTTTATTTTGGTAGCATGACTGTTTCAAAGAATTATTTTTAGAAATTTGTTTTGAATGAATCACTAAACTTGGAAAAAAACAGTTTTTCATTAAAAATTGCTTATTTTTCCCCTTTTTTTCTGGCACCAGGACAAATAGTTGCAGTCCTACAGACCTATAAGTGGGGCACCCATAATCAGAGAGATTGCACACGGAACCCATGAGCCTTTGGTGGTTGAACCTCTGCCCTCCGTAGCATCAGGTTTTTCCAGGGAATGCAAACCAGAGCTGTGCCCAGAGTTGCCCCCAACACAGCCCATCTCACCCCACTGGCTGAAGAAGGCACTTTTGTTCCCAGCATCAACTCTGCAATTCGGGTGCCCCATGGTGGGTGGTATGACCTGCTCCTCTTTCTCCTGGAGCAGGATCAAAATGCTACAGCTCTCCAAAGGTGCTGGATGCAGCCCCTTCTCCTCCTTTTCCCACAGCCCGTGGGGTTTTGAGAGAGACAGCAACCCAGGAACTGCTAGATCCATAGATCCAGCTGGCCCAAAGATGGTCAGTTTGGGCTATATTAGCAAAAGGAGTCCATTTCCTCTGTTTCACCCAGGCTTCTCTGAGATAGCTACAGCCCAGCCTGGCCCAAGAGTGCTAGGTTTTTCTTATCTTGCAGTAGAAAAGCAAATAATCCTTCCTGCTCAGATATCTCGGAGAGAGGCATAGCTTCCTTCTCAGCATGAGAAGGTGTTAACTCTGAACACTACTGATGGCATTTCTGCTTGTCATGTACACTGCAAAATCCTGCACTTTGTGGCAGCAGCTTCCCACGAACATGCTTTGCTGGAAGGTTTTCCCCATTGCCCCTGAACTGCAGTAGCTTCATTTGGAGATCGGGGCTCACATATGAGTGGGAATTAACTGACTGCCCGTGCTCTAGTGCTCAGATATGGTCAGACACACAGGCTCCTTCCATGGCCCCTTCGCAGGTCACCTGGCAAAGTGTTTGGTATGTATAAAAGACAGCTCCTCCTGGCAATCAAAAAAACAGAAAACCAAGCAGAATAAAATCCCCAGGGCTCAGTGTTCCTCCAAAAGGGATTCACTGAGCTCTTTTCCAGGCTGCTGCCCAGCGGTGACGCTGCCAGTGGGGAGGCAGCGCCTGCTGAAGGGACATTTCCAACACTAGATGGTGCAGTGACCCTAGACATGAAGGAACAAAAATATCTTGCTTTTCTTTAATTCACTCCTTTCTTGCCCTGCATCTCAACCCCCAAGGGAATTTGGGGCAGAACAGCTCTTTTTCAGCATTCAGGCAGGTTGTCACCCCTTGGGGGATGCTCAGTAACCTGCGGTGGGGACCGTCCCTCGATGAGCTGCCCGGCTGCGGTGGCCAAAGGATTAGGGTCTTGCCTCTGGGGGACATCACCCATCCCAGGAGGTGAAGCAGGGATCAGGGGGATCAGACTCCAGGTCATTTCCTTGTTGCCTTAACACTTGCAGTTTTTCCTCGGCTGCACAAAGGCGGAAGGTCAAAGGCTGGGGATTAAAAGGTGACGGATGGACATCTGTGGCTGATACACAGAGCGGCCGTGCCCGGGTGTCCGGCGGCGGCTGTCCTGCTTTATGGACAAGCTGGCTGCAAGGAGTTAGGAGGGGTTTCTCCAGGGCTAAGGGAGATCCTTGGATCTTGCATCAGAAGCCACTGGGGTGGCACAGGACATGGCCGTGCTGGCTTGTTCCTACCTGCCGTAGGTGTTCTGAACATGCAGAGCAAAGGGGAAAGCACTTTTGCATGTTCCTCCTTCTCTGACATATTTCCCATCTCTCCCCCATGTGAGACATCTGTGTTTGGACCTAACGGGACAGATTTAGCCAGCAAAATGCTTTTTTCCCCAGTGATTTGAGGGGACACACATACTGTGGTCCCTCAGCCGTGATGGTGTCTGTAGCAAATACCTTTTTCAGCAGGTGAGCAGGAGCCTCCAGGACGGAGCTCCCTGCAAGTTGGTGCCTCAGTTTACCTCTGAGTATGAAAGCTATAAGCAGACACCCCAGCTCTCTGGAGGCACTGTGAGATTCAGGACGTGCTGAGAAAGTGTTTGGAGCTCCCTGGGGTATTATTACAAGGCTACTTCTATATTAAGAATTGTTGATGTCTTACTTTTTTTCTTGCTTTTCCTTCTCATCTTATGGCTGCTGTGCCACCTGTGGGCTGTACCTCACCTGGTTGGTATCTCCATGGCATGATGGGCTGATGTGAATTAGAGGAAAGCTTTACATCAGCTTTTTGGGGGGCTGATGTACCAGGGATGTACCCAGACATGGTTGGTACCAGAGACTCTCCTCTCCCTGTGCAGCAGGACAAATGATCCTGGTGGTAACGATCGTCACCTCCATGAGGATGTTAATAGATTTTAATGGCCCTGAGCAGCTTTACATAATCCACCCGCACCTCCTCTCCATGGGCCCATCATCCTCACCATCTTTAAAAGAGCAGGACCAAGAGCTGAGTGGTCCTTAATGGCCCAGTGAAGGTATCATCTTCACCAGCTTGGAAAGCCCAGGGTCAGGACCTGAGCTGGCCTCAAATTTCATGCAGGGTGAACAGCGACAGCTCTCTTCAACCCATTGGCTCAGTTTTGGAACCACCCTCCTGGATTTTGGGCCCTTGGCAGCTGTGCCTGTATTCAGCTCCTATTTGTCTTTGACAGTCGGTGGAGTTCTGCAGCTCAGATGGGCTCTTTGGTCCCCAGAGGTGTGTGGACACAAGAAAGTGTCCAGCTCCCAACTGAGGCAGCTCAGCCAAACTCCTGCTCTTTGGTGGGTGGATCTGGGCATCAACATGGCTTTGAGCAGTCTTTGCAGGGGGTAATTGTAGGAGCACATCAAGGAGCAGTCAGTCAAGCGCAGGACCTTATGCCCATGTCCCACACCGTCCCTGTATGGTGGGTCTGTCCTTGCAGAAGGACCCAAACTGACCCTCAAGACCACATGCCTACGACCCCCAGCCAAGAGGATGATCCACCAGACCCTACGGGCGATGGAGCTTCTTGTTCCTCTTCAAGCTGGACCTCCCCGCGAAGGCAGATGAGGGTCTGGCTTCTCTGTCCTGGCCCCACGAACCAAAACCTTCCTCTGGGGTCAAGGCACATGTTTGGGCCACCAGACCTTGCAGGGTTCTCCAGCAAGCTGGGGTGCAAAGCCTGAGGCAGGGGAAGCCATGCCATAGCTCTGGGCGGTGGGAACTTGGGCGTTCGCCTTAATTGAGGGCTTCAGAAGTCACTCCCAGTGCTGGGAAGGTGGCTTAGCTCAGTAATGACCAAATTCTCAAATACCTGAGGCTTGAGTCATGGCTCGAGGAGGAAACATGCATAAACAAGCAGCAAGCCAGGAAACTCCACCGGTGCGATGGACAAAGGTAAAAGTCAGTGGCTTGGTATGCCTGCGCAAGAGCAGCAAAAACCCAAGGCAGCAGGTTTTAGCTGATAATCGCAGCACCCCGGGCTGTGCTCGCGCGAGCGAAGCGAGGGCAGATTTAGGCAACGTGGAACACCCAGGCTGCCGGAGCTGCACCACCGGTTGGGGTGGTGGGTGAAATCACAGTGCTCCCCTGGGATTTCTGATGGAGAGGGGGGAATAAAAACAAAGTTCATTCCCCAGGAGGTCAACAGGGTGGGGAAACTGAGGCAGGGAGCATGCGGGAGGTGGTAGCTCATGTTTCTGAGCCCTCGCCGTGACCCCAGTTTCTCTTCTTTCTGCCAGAGCAGTGCAGAAAATAAACAGCCCCAAATCTCAGCTGTCAGGGCTGGATCCCAGCGGGGCTTTTTGTATCCCACCCCTCTGAATTCCCCCTCCAGCCTGAGGAGTGAAGGCAAAAAAATGTCTCCCAGGGAAGGTCAGGCATCACCCCAGGAGCTTCCAGCCCACGTTCAGGCTTGGTTGCAAGTCCTGAGGATGGAGGTCTTTCTGGCTCTTTTCTGCCTCAGTTTCCCCTTAAGCAAAATGAGACCTGTCCTCCACATTCCTCCCACAGGGATGCTCTGAACACAGTCACACATTCTGAATTATTTTCTGCTGAGTATCCAGCCAGCAAAGAGAGAGAAAATCATTTTGGTGTCGGGAGGCCGATAAAGGAGACCTGGTGCACCCGGGGAGAACGGAGAACTGGTGAAAATCAACCATTACTGGTGCCCAGTGGCTCTGGGGCAAAGCAGGGACAACCCTGTGGTGTGGGGTGAAGATGAACCATGTTCTGCTTTTCCAACCCTTGTCGATGTTGGGGCTTTATCTCATGGTAGCAAGTCCTGAGCAGGCAGAATCACTTCGTTCAGGGTGCCCGGCTGGCCGGTAAACAGCCGAGGAGTGATGGGCGTGCGCCGAGTTTGCCTTCCTGGCTGGAACGCTGCTTATCGCTCTCCCGGCATTTCCCATTTTTTCTCGTGTAGCACTTGAAGCACAAGAGAGACATTGTCACTGTTCCTCAAGCTACCAAGTGGGGGGCATGGGGGGGGGGAAAAACCCCTTCTCGGCCTCTCTCTGCCTGCTCCTCTGTCTCTATAAATCAAGTGGATTTGTGCGGCTCCCCGGTCAAGTATGGGCATTAGCGCTGCGATGCGAAGTCATTTCAGTAATGTGCACCCAGGAATGTGCCTTATCTGATTTCCCTCCTGGATTTTCTTTTTCCCAGTCCTGCAAACCGAGGGTGAGGCTCCCCCCGGGCTCACGGACCGAGCTGTCCTGGGAGAGCATCAGTAAGCTGCTGGTGGGATTCACCGGAGCCTTCTTGGTGAGCATGGACCCATCCCACGTTGCTCAGGGAAGGGAATGAGACCATGACAGTCCCCCTGAGCAGCTGCAATTTGGGGGTCGAAAATTCAACCCTTTCTCTTTGCGCTGCCGGGTGAGGCACGGATGGAAAAAATTGCCTTGGGATCTCAAGTATAACCTGTGCATGTGTACAAATCACCCCACAAATAGGTTCCCCTCCAGATTATTGCAGATGGAGAGCTTTCCGTGCTGGATTTCTTTTGGAAAAAGAGCTTTTCCTTTACTGGAGCGGGAGGGGGCCGGCGGCCTGGGGAAACACGCCTGGAATGTGACAAGCCTGTTCTCCTGCTTGTTTGTGTAAACGAGTTGGGTCTATTCCCTTCCTCTCAAAGTGCACGTTTTTAAGCCTCCCTGCAAAGCAAATTTACCTTGAGAGCACATGGATGCCAGCACGGGGGGCGGGGCATGGTGGTTGGTGATGATAATAATTAATAATATTAATCATTGAGAATAATAAAAGCTCTTTCCTCCCGCTGAAGTGAGGGGTGGTGAACAAGGGCTCCGTCCAACAGTGTCCACCACTTTCATGTCCATATCTCTTCTCACTTGTCTCCTATGAGACCATCTGGCCATCCCCAGCTGGGAATTTCTTGGAGAGATGGTTTTCTATCAGGAAAAGCTCAGGTGTTCGCAGCTGACCCTTTTTGCATGTCCACATTGCAATGAAGAGCTCCTCAGCTCCTGAGTCGAAGCCACAGCAAGGAACTCCAGAGCTGACCACAGAGCAACTGATAATTCACTATAAAACCTAGACATGTGGATGGACCCTGAAGGCTGGTGGGTGGCAATGTCCCCAACGGGTGAGGGACTTGCTCAGCTCCAGGAGAACACTCAGCCTGGCCTTGCTGCTATCCCAGGAAGAGTATCTTTTATTCCCACCCTTGATGCAAAGCTTTGAGAGGTTCCCGTGAGGCAGTTCAGAGGACAAAACGCAGGGGTTTTGGCTTGAGAAAGTCACTATCAGCCCCTCCACTGCCACCTTCAGTTATATCTTAGAGCAGTTATTGGCAGCAATATCTTAATAACAATAATGACAATTATGATGGTGATGATCTGTGGTCAGTTACAATATCCCTGGTAATTTCAGACTCCCAGGAGATACCAGCAAGTGCCTGGGGAATAAGCCCCTCTAAGTGATGTGCAAAGACCCCCAAATGTCCCCTCCCACTCACCACCCCAGGCACCAGGAGGGAGGCAAATATTCAGGGTTTTATCCACTAAAACAGACCCTGGAGCAAGGGATTGGATTTTCCAGAGTGATTCTAGGTATGGCAAGCAGCTGTGGACTGCCCATGCTCCTCAGCTACCTCCCATATGTGACCAGACCAGATAAAATCCATGGACATCCTCAATGCCTCACCTTTCTCCCAAGCCAGGCAGCCAGCTGTATTTCTCCTCCTTTCCCTGTTGTGCCTGGCTGTCAAACCAGCTTGTTGCTGTTGGGCAGGCTGGCAAACAGCCTTGGCATCACCTTATCATGTCCTCCCAAACAGCGCTTTAGCTGAAGCTGTGCAGGTGAAGACAAGCACGTGGAAAGGCACGTGTCCAAATGATGCAAGGTTGGGGATTTATCCTATATGTACAGGTAGGGAAACTGAGGCACTGAGACAGCCAAAGGCAGCTTGAGTTAGCAGCCCCATCTCGTGTGTCCAAACCCCATGAACTACCCGTGCACATTTTCCATGGCCAAGTTCACCCTGACTTCACCCTGGGCATGGACTGAGCCCAAAGACCACCTTCTCCTCCTCTCCCTTTGGGTCCTGCAGATTTCCTTGGCTCCAGACTCTGCTTACGGGATCTGCTTTGCAGCCTGTGCAACGTGTAGCTTTTCCCACTCCTTGAATGTGTCCTTTAATGCCATTTAGAAAATTCCTCCTGGTAACCACCTTGCTTGATAGGGTGTCTCAGCAGCCCTGGCCAGCACGGCCATCCCTCTGGGTGCCAACCTGCCGTTTCCCGGGATGGAGCCAGCGCGGCTCCTTGGGCACATCTGTAGTGTCCTGGGCTGAGAGGTCTGGTGGTCAGCAGGGCTGGGATGCCAACGGGACATGTTGGGACCACCTCAGCAAAGCCAATTGGGACCATCCCCACCTTTCCTCCCTGAAGAAAGGTGACCTGTGGCACTCAAGACTTCCTGAGGCAAGGTGGGCACAAAGAGACTGAGGGCTGGGTATCTGGGAATATTGCTGATTTTGTGAGGAAAGGTTGAATTCTGACATGTTCCTCTTCAGTGGTCCAAATCCCAAAGGTCTTGGTGGGCTGAAGATGCCAGAGAGGTACTTTGTGGCAGCGGCACTTGGTGTGCAGGACAATCTCCCAGGCTGCCCAAATAATCTGTTTATTTTAGCAAATGGGGAATAATCCTCATTTTCTCCCCTGCCATCTCTTGCCAGGAGCTGTCTCCCAGGCCACCGGGTCCCTCTCAGAGCAGTTGGGATTTTGCTGCTTGATAAAACAACAGGGCTCTTCACCCCATGCTGTCAGCTCTGCAAAGCCCAGGAGCTTTGTCCAATGTGTCTGTCACCATGGCTGGGCCTTAACAAAGCTATTTCAGTGCAGTAGGTGCTTCAGCTCCTGCGTGTCAGCTCAGCTAAGGGCAGGAAACTTGCTCCAGGAGTCTGTGGGTGCTGCAAGGGGACAACCAGGGAGACCGGGACACCCATTTTGTATCAACCCCTTTGGCCATGAGTGGGGCAGACCCCAGGACTTGCAATGCTACCACCACCATCCAAAATAATCGCCGTGTTATAGGGCTATAGACCAGGATCCAGGGCTAGGCGCTACACAGTGGGGAATGAGCGTCTGCTGCAGTCTTGGAGTCCTTCTTAAGCCTGTGTTTGGGGTATTCCAAGGTGTAAAGCCTGCTGGGATAATGTTGGTGGACCAAGCATGGAGGAGGGATTGAAATTACTCTCCAGTTCTTACTGGGTGTGTACCCTGGAGTGACTTGTCCCGAAACCATGCCTAGCTTCAAGACCAGGATGGCATTGATCTGTTGCACCCAGGGTGCCCTCTCGCCTTGGCCTGATCCAACAATTTATCAAGAGAGGAGATCTCCTTCCTGGGGTGACTTTGCGGGATCAATGCACGGGTGCTTTTAATATGTACAGGGACATGGTGAGGAGCTGTGGCTTTTCCAGGATGGGCTGGGGAGCTCTGCTCATGCCAAAGCACATTACCCACCTGGCTGAGAGAAAAGCAGGAGGTGGCGAGTGGGAAAGGAGCGAGGGTTTGCTTTACCTCTTGCACTTGAATTGTGCAACAAGTGAATTTCCCATCTCTTGGTTTGGAAAAGCCCTCCAAACCTGTTGCCTGTGAGCTGGTGTTTAAGTCCCATTTTGTCTTGGGTTGTGCCTCATCTTGGTCCCCGTGGGAGTGCTGGATGTGCTTTGCTTGACCCCAGACAGCGGGACTGTAGCATAAAGTACCTTTAGTGCAATTCCCTGGCTTGAGTCCTCTGGGACTTGAGAAAAGATAATCCTGTTGTTCCTTCTGTTTTTTCACTCCCAGCTCTCTGTGTCTCCTTTATGCCGATGGAGGTGGAGATGGTTATTTCTGAATGAGCAATGCTTTGTTCAGCTGTACCTGGGGTACAGCCTTCTCACAGCCTGAACTCTCCCAAAGTGTTGAATCTACTCTGGTTACACAGTGAGATGTAGTTGAGAGGGTCCCCTGAGTAAGGGGTGGCATGTGTCTCAAAACAAGCATTAACCCACATCCCACCCCATCCTTCTCCTCCACCCACCAGCCTGCTCCACCTTATTCCTTGGTATTGAATTAGTCAACCTCGAGGTTGACAAATCATTATTTCCAAACCCCAAATGCTTCCATGCATGCTGGATTGTTTTCTTTAATTTTGTCTTTTTACCATTCAGCAGTTTTAAAATGAAAATGGCTGAATGCAAACACTAGAGGAAATCTTCCTGAACCAACACAAGGTCCATCTTACAGCCTGCTTGCGTGCCTCTTCTCTGCTCCAGGGTGCATCCACCAAGGACCAGATTCACTCCCTGAGATGGAAACAAATCTTGTCCCTGGCCACGGTCAGTGGAGAAAGGGACTTCTGACTTCCCTCCTGGTGATGTTCCCATTTGGGCAACTGCTGCAGTCAACAGAGAGGCACCTTCCCAAAGCAACTCTTCCCACCAAGTCTCTGGCTTCCCTTTTGGAGATGTTCCCATCTTGGGTAACGGTGCTCCCAGCCGACAAGGTCCTTTAAGACCTTGAGCTACGCTGGATTGGCTAATTCTAGGTTGAGATGTTGGACCCTTTTTCTCATGCAACCTTTGGTTTCTCCGCTGGAATTCCCTGGGGAGATACTGCCGTTGGTTTGAATGGACCCCTGTCCACTCCAGGCCTTTCCAACTCCCAAACGTGGTGTTAAAAGCTGTGAAGCGTGTCTTGCTTTGAGTTCCGTGTTGGGACAAGTCTGAGGCATTAAGCTCTGAATGCCATGTGAAGATTGGGAACATTTTTGTGGCAAGCTGCCATCTTCCCCTGGATCGTTTACCTCTTGAGTGACAAACCCAGCTCTGAAATGCTTCTAATGCTTTGCAGTGCTGTGGCTTCTCTCATGTGATCGTCTCTGAGCACAGTACAGACATTATCTAATTATGGCCCTCCCTGAAGCAAAATGGGGCAATTCCTGGCATTTTCAGCATGTTTGTGTTTGTATCTTATGGAGCCAATCCAGGCAGTCAGATAATCCCAAACACTGGTGATGCTTAAGTCTACCTCTTCGCAGGCTGCTGCCTCTTTGGATGATGGTCAGAAAGGAAATTTGAAAGCAGGGCAGAAGTTTTCCACATGTCTTTACTTAGGAGCTCAGGTCATTATGGAGAAAGTCCTTCAGATTGAATTCTGTGAGGTTTAGGTGCCTGAATAAAGCCCAGCATCTCCACTGGTTTCAGTGGGAGCTCAGACACCAGGTGTCTACAAAGATATCTGCTGTGGGCACGTCAATTTGGAAGTCTTAATTTGTCAGCTGACCTTCATCCCTAATGTTAGATGGGATGAATCCCACCTCAGTTGCAACTAGTAGTGGTGGGACACACGCTCCAGGTCCTTATTAGAGCATCTGTGCTCATTCTCTTCTTGCACAGATACAGCCCGGCTGCGTGGGCTCTGTGTGGGGTGGAAGATATTACACCAGCTGTGTGGTCTGGGGTTATTTTTATTAGTCTTCAACTCAATGGGTGAATTGCAAGCCCACTCCTGGAGCTGTTGAGCAACATGGTTATTTAGACTTGAAACCAAGAGTTGATTTTTTTCCCTTTATTTCTTCCCCACCCCTTTTGGCCAATACACTTGGATGATTTACTGATGCAGATCTGCTGGATTAAGTAATTGATTTGATGCCTCTTGAGTGCCAAGAGAGAAATACTCTGCATAAAAAAAATAAAAAATGTGCCAGCAAATCCAGCCTTAAGTACTGTTTAAAGGCTTCTGAAAAGGCTGGCTTGACACCGGCAGGGCCACCCAGGCTCCTGCTCCTGTGTCCCCTGCCCCAGTGCCTTGGGAGGATCCTCCACAAGGATGAGATTGGGGTTTTATTCCCATCCCTTTCAGGGGCCAGTGGGTTGTGTGGGGTGCATAGGCACCTTCCAGCTTCAACAGGGCAGGAAATAATTATAAGAATAGAAATTTTCCCATTCCTCAGCAAGGTGAGCTCCAGGGCATCAAGAAAAGAGCAAAGAGCAGCTCTATGGGAGGATGACTGATGGACAGATCAGCCCTTCCTAAGGTGAGAGATCCAAGTTCAAGCCTTTTTCTACTCTCTGCCTTGCCCTTATCATAAACTCATTAAGGAAGGGAGCGATTTGATAGTACAAGTATTTAAGTACTCATTACAGCAGGTATAAATTACTCTTGGGATGGACATTTCTCCTTTACTTTGAATTAGAAATTCTGGGACAAAAGAATATTTCCTGGCAAATCTGGTGTGAACTGAAATTTTCCTAGGGAAGCACTATTACTTTATGAAATGAAGAACATTCAAAAAATTATCCAAAACACAACCTCACACTCAGCTGCTCTCTGAATAGCATTTTTGGTGGCCTAAACTGGGTGGTAATTCTGCCTGGTAAGCCCAAGTGGAATAAACCAGCAAAGGGTAGTATAAAAATATTGCAAAAAGCCTTTTTCCCTTCTGGATCTCTGCAAAGAAAGGTTTGATTTAGCCCACGGCAGAAATATTTCAGCGGGTACCTTTGGTGGGGACTTCAGGGAGGTAAAATTAATTGAGGACATGAAGTGAAATGGGGATAGGAACCTCTTCCAAAGAGACTTTAAAAGGTAGCAGAAGACAGAGTGAAGTATATAATCTGTGAAAACAATTGCTGATAAATTTGATTACTGTGTGGCAGCCCTCTCTGAAATATGGTCAAGATAAGGCTGAGAAATTCTGGGGTTATTTTAACCATTGGTGCTAAATAGCTGCATTTTAGACTTAATTCTGCAGTTCAAAAATAGCTGCTGCTTTTAGGTGCATCACCAAAGCTGAGCTTAGCAATCTCTCCCAAGGCAAGTCCAAACGAGGGCATCCCAAATGCCCCAAACAGGGATAAAAAATTCATGGCTGCACTCAGAAACATAAGATTTGATCATTCTGGGCCCTGGTTTCCCACTTGCAAAAAACGCCAGGAGCAGTTTCAAAGCTTCTTAGTTATTCTGAACTGCAAAATAAATACCACTGTTTTTTGGGAAAACCTCAGTAGGGCTGTCTACGCACTAATTTTCTTGAGTGTTTTTCTCCACAATCTTTTTTCTGGGGAATATGGTTTCAGCATTGCCAACCGCTGTGTGATTCTTGGGGTTCCTGGTATTTCTCCTCTTGCTGTGCCAACTTCTGGGCTCCTGAAATTCTGGAGAAATCACGACTTTCCTTTTGAGAAACCAGCAGCTTTTAGCTCATAAAGAAGCATGGCAGGCCTTGAAAAAGCTGGACGTTACAAATCCAAAGTTGACTGAAAGAAAAGGGCTGCCTCCAAAGTCTAGATGGCTAAAACGATTACACATGTTTGAAATCCTCACTGTTCCCAACCCGCTCGTCCCTCTTGGGGCTCCCTTGCTTGTCAGCTGCTGAATATTTGAGTTGCCAGCCCTGTGCTGCTATGAGATGGGTAAGACCTGGCAACTGAAGATGATAATTACTAAAAAATGATCACACCACCAGGAAAAGAAAAAAAACACAACCAAAAAAAAAAAAAGGAAAGAATGGTGTGACTGGGGCTCTCAGCTTGTGCTTGGCATGTTTTTTCTTTGGCAGTGTATCTTTGGTTTTTGGGAGAGTCCCTCAGAGAGCTGGTGAGCGCCCTTCATGGTCAGGACTCTAATTAGCCACTTGTCTCTCCCTGCAGGCATCTGGATGGGCTTTCCCAGCACGTTGTGCATCCTTCAGTAGGGCACGGAGGGGAGGCTGGCAGTCTCCAGGCTTCACAGGGTGCAGAATTTGCATCGGCTTAATCAGAGGTAGCGGAGTTGGCCTGTCTCTATTTTTCTCCTTTTTTCCCCTTCTTTGTTTTGCTTCGTGACGGGCTGCTGAATGCATGAAGTGATGTGAATTGGTTTGATTTAATTAATCCGTTTAAAAAATATAGATCTGGTGTTTGTACATTTCCCCTCCATCTCTCTCGACAGATTGTTGGCTCTCCGCTCCGGCAGGCTTGCAAGCCGGCAAACTCCCTCTGCTGGCACGGTTACCTCCCATCTTCTTCTAGCCAGAAATGTATGATATAATCAGACTTTCCCCAACCGTATGATCCTCTTCATGGGAACAACACTGCGCATCAGTTTCCTCGCTTTCTACACAAGTTGTTGTAGTGCATGTTAGCATCCTGGGGATGCTGCAAGCCCCCATCCCTAACCTGGCAGCAGATGATGGGCAAGCAACGTGGACATCCCCAAGGGAGCAGAGCTCTGTCGAGCGGTCACCCTTGGTACCAGCGTGGTTCCCTGATCACTCACCTTAATTTTCCAGGAGGGACACAGGTCAAGCATGAGGGATCTGGGAGTACTTACTCACGAAGCAAATTATTACCCAGATTGAGTAACTGGCACCTGCCCAAGAGGGAATGAGAGAAACTTTCTGGAGAGATTCTGTCCGTCTAGTGCTGGGACCTTATCAGGGCTGGACTATGTTGGGGAAGGATGTTTATCCATTCAGACACTTTTTGTTGAAGAGATTTCTCCTCCACCAATCAAAACCCCCATACTCATGTGGAGAGCTTCCTCCTCTGCTGTGGCAAATGTACTTGACGACGTGTACCTGAAAGCAGCCACTGTGCTGAAGTGTTTGCTTGGCTTCAGAAATGTTAAGAGAGGGAATTTCTCTTTAGGAAGGTTGAAGATGTTGGATTTGTGTTCACTCTGTGCCTGATCCAAAGCTTCTTGAAGTCAGCGTGAAGCTATTGTGGACTTTGAATCAGGGTCTGAGCCCACAAACTCATATCTGAGCAGGAAAGAAAAAAAAAATACAGCAGATACCTCCAAATGAAGAAAGATCTTGTTTCCAAAATCCTACCCTGAAACTTCAGTCATTGGAGGGCTGGTGCTCCTCTCCCTGCTGGACACTGGAGAGGTTACCCTTCTGTATCTCCATCTGTGTCAATGTCCAGTTTGCTCTTGAAACTTGCTGAAATCTTGTCCTCTGCTCCACAGGGCAAACACCCATCTTATGCAAACGTTTGGGTTTTTTTTTTAATGATTTCTTTATTATCTTTTCCACTGATACACAGATGTTTTATCTGTCCCTGTAAAGCTTCAGCAGGTTGTGTCCAACGTAATGAACGTGCCTTTCTTCTACAGCACTCCTGGGGTGTGAAGCTGGTGCAGTGAAGGTTGGTGCCTGGCCAGGATGGAGGAGAAGTTGTCTGCTGAAGGCCTTTAAAGTCCTTTCTAGGGGGATTGTCCTCTCTCCTGCAACTGCTCTAGCCTCATAGAATAATAATTTGGGTAGGAAGGGGCCTCCAGAGGTCAACTGCTCCAACCCATGGTGTGCTTTAAGCCGTTAACTTGACCTGTGCCAACTAGCAGGATTTGGGGACAGGATGGTGACTGTTCCCAGTGGGCAACGTGGATGGGACTGCTCTGCAGTTCATGGGAACTCAGTCCTCCATGATCTGAAATCGTTTGAGATTATCATCGATGTGGTTTGGACCCAGGCCAGCAGGGGCTCTCCCAGGCAATCTCCACGAAGCAGGGAGAGGACTGAAGACCCTGACCTCACCCTAGGAGACAATTTGGATGCAGCCTCCCTTGCTGGAGGGTCTGAGAGCCAGATGGCATGGAGGCAGGCCGGTTTGCTCAGTCCCCAGTTCTCAGATGGATGAGTTTCGGCTGCTCTTGCACCAAGGATTAGGTGCTATGTTCTTGGTGTCATGATGTGGGGCTTTTAGGGACAGCATTAGAGCCAACCTGGTGTGGTCAGTGCCTGTGCAGCCTTTGCAGTCTTTTCTTGGAGAAAGGTGTTTTCTTGCTCTGGAGTGGTGCTGGCACACAACCAGGGTGACCCTCAGGACCTGGGAGCAAGAGAAGAAGAGACAGGAGCTGGTGGCATCATCCAGAAGATTGTGGGAAAGGGTAGGGGTGGTGTATGAACAAACCCTAGGAGCAGCCAAGCTTGGGAACCAGCTGAGAGCAATGTTGCGTGAAGACAAGGAACTGCAAGAGGGTTTTGGGTGGCATTCGTGTCGCATGGGCAATGTCAGAGAAGGACATAGCCCTGGTGTCAGGGAGGTCTGGGAGCAAACAGGAGGGCACTGGTGAATGGGAGGAAGGAGATGGAGGAGGACAGGGGGGCCAGTCTGGCTCTGGCGAGAGCAGGCAGGGCTACCCGAAGAAGGGCTGCATCTTGCAAACAGCTGCAATCGCAGAGCAGCGTATTGGCAACAAAATATGTCAACAGGCAGCAATTAGGGCTGCAACACGGATCCTTGCCGACCACCAAAGGAGATGACGTGACAGGGGGACCGGGGCCAGCCTAGGTCTCACTCAACACCTGCCCTGGGGTCAGAGCAGCTGGATCTGGGCAGGTCTCTCCCCCCACCGTGGCAGCACTCTTTCCCGAGTGCCCCGGGACACAGACATGGGCCTGAGGTCCCGCCAAGTGCCTCTGACCTCTCCAAGTGTGAGGAGCATCTTCCTGCCGATGCGAGCCCTGGTGTGGAGATCAAAGACCGGTTTCTGTTTTGTGAGTCCCGACCACAGGGAATGGTTGAGAGAGCAGCGGGCTGCAGCTTGCACTGCATCCTGGTTTCTGTCTGACACTGACGGAGGTTGGTCTGACACTTCCCATTAGAAGATGGTATTTCCAGTTTATTCGAAAACTTTCAGCACTCGGGATGAAATTTTCCAGGCTCACATCTGCCTATTTGCTGCAGTTGAAAGCTGAGACCATGGTGGTTTGTTCCTCCCAGGAACAGCTGCTGGTTTTGCTGGTGTGAGCTCATGCACTTTGGGGGCAAGCAAATTAAATGAATGTATAACATATACCATGGTGGAACACAATGAATTCCGGTCCTTCCTTGGCTGATGGGACACCATCCATCCAGCTCTGCCAACACACAAGGACAACACAACGAGAAGTCCAAAGCAAGGTGTAGCATTTCTACCCCACTTGGCAATGGTGTTAGCATGAGGATTTTGTCCTCCTACAAAAGCAAAACAGAAGTGTATTCCTCCAGGGAGGCAAACCCCCTGTTTGCACATGACCAGGAGAAACCAGTTCAAGTGCAGAAGCTAAATCCTGCAACAGTCTGTCTTCACTGATAACCCACCAAGCACACAGCCATTGCCACGTCCTGCCCTAGTCCTGAGATATTGCTGGTCTGTCTTTGAAGCTTTCCATTTCAGTGACTACCACTGGTGGCTCAAGGAAACCCTTGAGATTAGCAAGGCTTGACAAACTCCATGGAGATACAAATCTTCATCTAGGTGGTACCCAGGCCCTGCAGATTATGAGGATATGTTTTTTCTCAAGCTCAGAATAACAGCTGCTATAGCTAATGTCCTTCAGTTGTGCCATTTCTGGACGGAAAGTGTTTTTTTTGGTGTGCTGAGCAGAGCCAGCTGCAACCACCCCCTTTGCGCAGGTATCATGGGGACTCATCCCTGTCTCATTCAGCACTGGGAACCCCTCCAGGACCACATCGCTGCTTGTGCTTCTGAGTCATAATGCCCTTTTTTCCCCCTCTTTAAGGGTGGCTAGGATGGAACAGATATTCACTGGGCGTGCTGCTCCAGGGGCTGCTCATCTCCTGCTAGATCACTTGCTCACCAGTATCAAACCCCACATTCCTGTGGGCAGCCTGACACCTTGGGCTCTCACAGGCCAGCAGTGGAAAAGCAAATTTTCCTTCTAGGCATGTTTGAAAGAAGGCATCAGAGAAGAATTTCCAGTGGAAAAATACCAAACTCTTGCACTTGACTGAGAACCAAAATAGATTGCAACAGTGCTTTCCTCTGGGAGGAATTTTCCTACCTGGGGGCAGCAGGGGGGGAAAGGGCTTGAACGGACAGGCATGAGGTTAAAAAAAATTGTCAGGGCCTTTCTTTGCACAAGCAAAATGGGAGGTTGGCAGCAGGGCATCTCTCCTGCATGTGCTGTGCACCAGGGACCGGTGCTGCACCTTGCTTTGGACTTCTTGTTGTATTTTCCTTGTGTGTCGGCAGAGCTGGATGGATGGTGTCTCAACAGCCAAGGAAGGACTGGAATACATAGTGTTCCACCATGGTATATGTTATACATTCATTTAATTTGCTGCATGTTGTTTGTGATTATATATATAATTTCACAGAATCATGGAAGAGCTGAGCTTGGCAGGGATCTTTGGAGATTTGTAGTCCAAACCTCTGCTCAAGCAGGTTGCCCAGGACCATGTCCCCTTGGGTTTTGCATATCTGCAAGGTTGGAGGCTCTGCAGCCTCTTTGGGCAACCCAGTCCACTCTTTGACCACTCTCACAGTGAAAAAGTTTTTTCTTTAAAATGGAATCTTTTGTCTCTCCATTTCTGTCCTATTAATTGTTCTATTTTGAAGATCCACCAGGGTCTTTGAAACGAGCTCCCTTTCTACTGCTCCTTCATGTTCATGAATCTGCTGGCCAAAATTCAAGTCCAAATTCAAGTCCAAATTCAGACTCCACATCTCTGGGGGTAATGCAGACCTGACCCTGCTCTATGCATGGTCCCACCTGACCTGCCTTGTTTGCTGCAGAACAGCAAATAATCTCGGCCACCTTTCAAGCACCTTCTAACCACACCTCCCACCACCTAAATATTTCACCAACCATCATTGCGTCCAACACAGGTGTTGGGACATGGCCTGAAATTGGCTTCCAAGCAGCAAGAAGGGGATGGAGGTTCATCCAGTGACTTCCTACTATCTCTTGGGCAGCAGGATCTGGCCCCGTGGCTGACAATGGGCTGCTTGTTGGGCTGAGGCGTTTGGCAGGACCCCGAGGTAAAGGGGAGACTCCCTTTTACTGCTTCTTGCTTAATAACAGGCTTGAGGATATTAATTACCTTAATTAGAGCTGGCCAAACCTGTTTGGCTTGGAGCTGGGAGTTCGTGGGGACCAGCTCTCTCAGCTTTTTTTCTGCTCTCAGGTCTCATGATGTTCCCTGAAGAGCGAGACCTGTCTTATTTCAAATGTAATTAAAAGGCTTTTGAGAGGCTTCTTAGATCCTGCAGCTTTCCGAGTAAGGAGACCTTTTTTCAGTAAGAGGCAGTATCGCATAAAACAGCAAGAAAAGTGGCTTTATCTTACTCCCCTGCCCTGCCCTAAATAAAACCAGATGGTTTTAGTAATGCGTAGAGGCACTGGGCACCTTCTCAACCATGGACATAAGGCACCAAGACTGCAAAAAACCTCATTCTTTGTATTGTAAGTCCCCTTTGGAAATGTGGAGGGTGGGTTTGCAGATGAAGAACTTGGGCCAGTCGTGAGGCTGGAGGTGACCTAGCCCCCTGCTTGCCTAGAAGTGCAGGCAAAACCTCCTGCCTCAGTTTCCCAGCTGCAAAACGTACCATGTCTTGCCCAGTCATCACTTTTACTGGCACATAGGTAATATTAATCTGGGGCCTGGGGTATCACAAGCAGTAAAGTTTGGTGACTCAATTGCTCAGAATTTGCCCAGAGAAGTGACTTCGTGGTGAATGCCATGTCAATGCATGGTGAGACGCTGTGTGCAGATAGCCGTGTGGCTTCTCTCTGGGTTTCCCTGGTTGTTGTCACTCTCCCTGAATGGGTGGTGTTTGCTGATGACTTGTCGTGATTCACCCTTCTTTTCTCCTTTGGCTGAAGGTGCTGAGCTCACCTCAGGTTGACCTCCAAACAGTGATTTATGCATTTGTGGGTCACAAATGTGACTTGTGGCTGAGAGAGGACGTTGGTGTGGTTCAGTCTACAATTTTTCTTGCAAGAAAGCGGGGCTGCCTGTGGAAGCACAGTCCTTGCAGTATGTGCAGCCTCTAATGAGCTGATGGTATGTCACACCAGGGCTGCTGGTCCCTACCCCTCTCTATAGCCCCAAGAGATGACAGAACCCATCCCAGATACACCCAGTGCTTGTTGTGTTTGAATAACGACCTTGGCTTGCTTCCTCTGTATCCGGTACTATCCCATCAGTGCTCATCAGCTCCAAAGCTTCCATCTCCTCTTGAGAAAGCACAAGGACATGCTGTGGGCCAACCCTTTTTAGCTGGTGTCATGGAGTAGACACTAGTCAGGTGAAGGCATCTCAATGAGGTGGCTGAACTAGCAGCTCATCTGCCTGGCGTCCCTCTGTTTTCACGGGAGAACTTCCTCCAGAAGGATATTTGGAGTTCTTAAGCTGGGTTTTTGCCCTGACTCACCTCCCAGAGGTACCTGATCATTTTGCAATTCTTCTGAAGGCTCTTAGAGATATTTCTTCTCTGCTTATGGCAGTTGGGATCCATTGTGCCTTACTGTGGTGCTGTGTGTGTGTGATCAATACAGCCAAAGCGAGACTTGCCTTAGCCTAAAGAAGTGACAAAATGTACTTTTTCCCTCCAGAGACTATACAGGGAGCCTGCAGTTCTTCATGAAATGTTTTGAGGAGCTTTGAACCCATATAGGGATGGCCCTGGGTCATCACATGATGCTCAGGTTGACTTTGGGTCATTGTTGCCAGAACTGATGGTACAGACCTGGTGCAGGGCCCAGGGTCCATTCTCTGGGCAGGAAGGCATGTGCGTGAGCACTGAGCAAACCCAGCTTTCTCCCTCTTCCAAACTACCAGCTGGAGAGGATCCAGCAGTGCCGGGGTACCCAGACCAGTGACTGAGGTCCCCACACTGTATATGAAGCTGGACTGTTAGTGTCTATTATCCCATTTACTCCTTTCCTCTGCACAGCAAGGAGAATGTTATCTCCTTTGGTGGAACATCATGCTGTCTATAAAACACAGGTAGAAAATACAGAATATGGTGCACAGTTTTGGTCCATATGAAGCAGTGTTTTCAATGAGTAAAATAATTGCACTTAGAAATACTTTGTCTGGTGCAGATGATTTTAACCTTTTAGCCAACTGGCTTTTCCAAGCCAAAGTGACAAAGTGCCTATTCTAGTACTCTTCCTTCTCTTTTGTATTTCTTGATGAAGGGTGGACATCCAGAGATACCCTGTCCACCAGGTATTGCTATGACACATTGGAGAAAGCAGCCGTCACAATTATTATTTTAATCCTGACTCAATATTTGAATATTTAGAAGGTTAGGAGAGTTGTGGGGTTTCCTGGTCCTGAGATGTATCTAATTATTGCGTTTGCTGAGTTGAAGAAGAGATTCAAACTGAAGGTCACATAGGAGTTATTAAATTTATTTCCATGTGGGCATCTTACCTTGTATTGCGCACAGCACTTCTGTGGCCACCGAATGGGGCAGTTCACGGAGCCAATGTATTTAAAACAACACCCCCAACAAAGACGACACTGATTGAGGGACCCCTCAAGGTCCCTTCCAGATACAGTTTAGTGATTCCAGTTCCTGAAATGCCTTTTTCTTTTTCTTTTTCTTTTTCTTTTTCTTTTTCTTTTTCTTTTTCTTTTTCTTTTTCTTTTTCTTTTTATTTTTCTTTTTCTTTTTCTTTTTCTTTTTCTTTTTCTTTTTCTTTTTCTTTTTCTTTTTCTTTTTCTTTTTCTTTTTTTCTTTTTCTTTTTCTTTCCCTTTTTCTCTTTTTTTTTTTCCTTTTCCTCTTTTCCTTGTATTTTTCCTTTTTCTCTTTTCCTTTTCTTTTCTCTTTTCCTTTCTCTTTAACAGGGCTGCTATCATTCATGCTTTTGAAACATCAAGTTACAGCCCAGGCTGCAGCTTATCTTGTCCATCTATGTGACAGAGATGTTAGTGAATGCACCATTGCTGTTAGTGAAAATCTGTGTGCACTGGTGTAAGAATAAAACAGACCATGGAGGTTTTATGGATGAATTTTCACACTAAATGATGTGAGGTCAGTTATCAAGGGGCCAATTCTATAATGTTAAGGGGTCTAGTATACATATACAGTTCTTATTAATGTGGCTGAATACTAAATATTAGTGTGGTATCACTGTGGACTGCACTTAAAATTTGGGTATCTGTGTCTGTGATCTGATTAGCGGTCTGTCACCATGTGTTTGTCATCAACATCTTGCAGGACCTCAGTAGGCCAACCCAGCTGTAGGTGGTCTGACACGTTAACTTTGCCTTCTCCCTCCTCCTCAGTGACATGAACCTGGTCTGCTGGCCATCTGCTTCCCTCCAGACCAGTTGTCCTCCACCTTTGCTCTCTGGCATCCCCTAAAGCTGAGCTGCAGACGTGGTCCCAGGCTGTCAGGCATCTCCAAGGACAGAGGCTGCAGGTGGGTTTCAGGGGGTCTCACTCCTTCTAGACCTCTTCAAGGATGGCCCCAGCTCCTCTGTCACACTTTGTCCTTACCACTCGATTAAAGACCCTTCTCCTACATCCCCTCGATTACAAATTTTGCTTAAGCCACCTCTTCATCTCTTCTTTTACAAACTTCCTGAGCCCCTGAGTTGGGAGTTGGCTTCCTAGATCTCAACTCATGCAGCTCCTTCCCCTGGTCCTGGTGCTTTAGCAACATCTCTGACCTCTTCCAGGAAACGTGTCCTGTGTTTCGGCTTATCCTAGAAGCAAAAAATTGTTGCTTAAGCAGGTTTCAGGCATCTCAGCCCGTGACCTTTCTGTAACTATTTGAATGAGTGTATTGACTTGTTCTGTGAATTATAAACTCTATTAACTCTTTAGTGACTCCCCAATGCTTGGTGAGAAGAGCTCAGATCCAGGGTGTATCTAGTATGCCAAAGTCTCCTCAAGATTATGGGAATGAGGAGCTTAATCCCCATTGCAGATCTGCTTCGAAATATCCTTTTCAGTGGCAAAGGCTGACAGCTGCTGGTTAGAAATTCAGAATTAGCAACTTCATCACCCAGGTCTGTAACATCTTTTTTTTAAATGCTTTCCTAACTTTCAGTCTATGAGAAATAAATGTACTGTGCCTTTAATCTTGCCCTGCTAAGATTTTCTTCTTTAAAAAAAACACACAACCCAAACTGACTGCACTCCAGCAAACACCTGTATTGCCACTGAAAGGTCTTTTGCTAATATATTTTTCCCCCTGTTCTTCTTGATCACACCTGTCTAGCTTTGGGCAAAATAAAATATTCACATAGCTGCCAGAAGTAAAGTTCTTTCCTGGCTTGAGCTACTGTGTGTAAAGATCTCCAAAGAAATGTCAGATCACTTTATTGAATCCTACTGAAAACTTGTTTGACAGTAACATGCAGAAAGGATCAGGACCTCTCTGTAATTGCCAGTGGGTTGAAAAGAGCGTTTGTTTTGAAGGCTTAAAAACGTTGTTTCTTTCTTGTTTGGTTTTTTTTTTTTAATTTTATTTTTGGAATGATATTTGAATGCATTAAAAACTGTGAAGAGCTCTCCGTGCACGTTGCTCGTGCAGTTGCAGAGATGCATGAGCACACACTGCACACGAACACATGGGGAGGCTGGAGCTGCAGCTGGATTGCAGCTACCTCTGGGGCAGGAGGCAGAGCCAGCCAGCAGCATGCACCAGCTCAGCAGCACCAGCCAGGGCACAGATTAATATATGCAATTTTTTAGGTGCTCTGAGCTTCACACGGGAGTAAAAAGCACCTTTAAGTAGAGGACTTTTGCCCTCATGAAGCCCTGTGTGTGAGCAGGTCAGAGCTACTTCAGAGAGGTGAATTCCACCCTCTGCACACTGTGTCGTACAGCCCCGTCTTCCTGCGAGTGGAAACAAATACCTATTGTAGTGGGGAAAATAATTAGGAGCAGGTGAAAGCACATTTTTAATGATCCTCTGACCAAAGTGATATTTAATTTACAGTAGGAATATTTGCCTCTCCAAATCCTCACCTGCTGCTCCCAGATGTTAATTATGGTTTGTCAGTCCTGCGTCTGCTGTGTAAAATACATGTTCCGCTGAGCGAGGCTCATTGCTAACCTTCGCCTTGGCATCCTGGAGAGCAATTCTTTAATTATTCTTTATTTTTGAAAGGAGTAACCTGGGTTTACTAATATGATTGAGCTCCAGCTTTTGAGATGGGGGAGGCAGCTGGAGCATCACTGGAACCCCCATTTCTATCTGAGCTTCCCAGATAACTTTAATCTGAGCTAACTTTAATTTGAGCTAGCCTGTCTCAAGTAGCCTACCAGACCTCAAAATCTGGTTTGTGGGGACACTCAAACCTCAGCTCTGGGTCTCTCTTTTCCCCAAAGACTGTTGTTCCTGTTAGTCCAAGATGAAGTCTCCATCCTCAGAGATGGAGACTCACTTTGAGGTCTGACTTTGCCAAAGAGCCCACTGCTTCTCAGGCTTCCTCAAATCCTCAGGTGATGCCACATCCAGGCTTTTTCAGATTCAAACCCTGACCCCAGACTTTCTGATGTCTCTGTTCTTCTGTGGTCATTTCCCTACTAAATGGCACCCTGGATATCACAGGTCTTGTAGGAAATCTGAAGCCACCAGAGGCAGCAGCTCAGAAAATACACAGAGAAATCTCAGCTCCCTTGGCTTGAACTGAAGTCCAGCAAATTCAGTAAAGATTCATCTCACCTGCCTTTAGGTGTCCACAAGGCTGATTTGGTGCTCTGAGGCAGTCACCTGCATTTCACTTTGGTGCCCCTAAAGAGAAATGGGAAACTCTTGAGGAAAGGTTTGGTCTGTGTCAGACAGGAACTGAAGACACACCAGAAAAGTTGCCACCTTGTCTGGATGTTCGAAGTTAAGAGGGTTGGACTATTCCCGAGGTCTTTATCTCCTAAGAAAGCTCTTCCTCTGTCCCAGGGGGACCCATTTTTGACAGTGAAGACAGCAACACAGATATATTTGTGTTCTTGATGGAGCCAGGTTGACTGAGTGGCTGAATCTGGTTTGTATTGTACACATGGACACACATGTTTATCACGCCAATTTTGACATTGTGAGCTAGACCTTTGGGGCTCCAATACACCTTTCTGTGTTGCAAAACGAAATAGCCCAAGGCAAAGGGGTTTGCCCAAGGACATAGAAGGAGCCAGACCCACAACAGGACAAGACTGAAGAAGAAGAGCCGGTGGACGCAATAGTTTCAGCTTGGAGCCACTGGTAGCAGAATGTGTGGTTGCTGATGGAGGTGATGCTTTCTGTCCAGCCCCTCTAGATGTCTTGTTTCACAGCTGAGGGAATGACCAAATGCTTCCTCGGCTTTGCCAACAGGAGCCCTACAATTAGCCAATATCCTAAGCAAACCCCCCTCGTAAAACCAGCATGGGGTCATCCAGGGCTTCATCCTAGGAGTGACTCCATGCAGTGTTAATGTCCAGACACCAGTCAAACGAGCTGATTTAGAACCCATCATATGTTCACATGCGGTCTCATGAAGCATCACGTTGCAGGAATTGATTGGGAAAGCTAACGTGCCCCCCACCTCCCACACCATGCTAGTAACAAAAGGCTGGTTTGGCATTGGCATCCCTCATCTATGGTTTTTTTTTTTATTTTTTTTGCAGCTGCAGCTGGGGAAGGGGAGATGGAGGATAACTGAGCAAACTTCTCCTGGTGGTCGGGAACCTGGCGTTTGCAATGTCCCCCCATAAGAGAGGTCTTTTCCTCTGACTTTGGGAGCACTGGATGAGAGAAAGCCACACGAATTAGAACCAGGTCCTCCAGCATGGCTGACCTGAGTGACAAGAATTTCAGACCACATCTACCCACCTAAAGCTCATGCTAGTTTAACAGTCTTGGCAGGGATGTGGTCCCGTAAAACCTTTTTTGTACCAGTCTTGCAAGAGAGAGGCAAAAAAAAAATCTTTATTCAAGGACATCCAATGTCATTGGAGGAGCTGGGAGTACCTGCTACCAGCCAAAGCACTGGTTTGCTCATTCAGGTGGTATCTCCAGCAGGAGATACCATTCAGGTGGTATCTAGCAGCAGGAGCTGCTGGGATTGCTTGGCCGGTAGAGTTTTCTAAAGAGACCTCCTCCTGCACAGCATTAGTGCCTGCTGGATCTCATCCATAGAGACACCTGCATTAACGTAGACTTCTCCCCATGCTGCCCGGGGATTCAGACCCAGGGGCGTGCTGGTGCACGCAGGATCCCACACTGACATGCTCTGGTGTGTGCAGGCATCTGTGCTCCTGGTGGTGGGGTGTCCTTCTGCATGGAGCTCTGCCACCACCTCTCTGCTCCATATAAACACATGCAGAGCCTCTGCTGTTAAGTCTGACCATTGCAAACCCTCTCTTGGGCTCTTGCTTCTTCCTGACAACTGTCCATGCGGGCTTGCATGTCTATGTCCACGCGTGCACATGGATACAAACTTTTTTGTGTGTTTAGTTCCCCATCAGCAAATCTTCCCTGTCACACTCTTGAGATTGAAAACTATTTTCACGATGGGGTGATGGCCTGTTCTGCACATCTTCATCGCCCATCACCATGGCAGTTTTGTCTCATGACAGCAAACTCCAGGACTTTGCAGCTTCACCACTCACTAATCACTGCTAAATAAGAAAAAGGGCAGGAAGGCCGCTGAACTCATAACAAGCATGTTTAAATCAAGGAAAGAAAAATCAGAGGCCAAAAATTAAGGTGCTTTGATCCTTGATTTTATGTCAACAGAGACGAAAGAAGAACACTAAGTCTTTTTACTTTTTACCAGCTGCTGCTTGAAACAAAATAATTGGATAATTAAAAGGCCTTGCCTTATGTCAATTTTATTTAGGTGCCTTGATCCACTGATGGAATGTGTCATTGATAGAAGGTTTAAGAGCTCATTAGAAAAATCCCAGAGATAAACCCAGGGCTCAGCCCCTTCAAAGGGCTGTCAGCTGGGAGGGGAGCAGGGATGCTGTCCCAGAGTCGCCCAGCATAATGGTACCACAAGAGAGAAACTGAGCTGGGCAACAGCTGTAGAAAAACAGGTTATGCTTTTAGCAAAGCCAGGCTGCAGGTGTTGCAAAACACCCTGTGCCCTCCCGTGCTGCCCCAGCAGCTGATTTGGGTCTGAAGGAACAAATTTGCTTTCTGTGATGGCATGGCATTTTTCCTTGGCAAGGTGGGGAAGTTTTGGTGGGGTATGAAAGAGATGTCCCATCTTGAAGCCACCCTCCCGTGTCTGCTTCTCATGAGCCGTCGCCTGCCTTGTCGGATGTTGTCTGCTGGGTCTTGGGCAGGGATGAAGACCCTATAGAAAATAACATGGTGAACGTACCTTGCCCTTCTCCACCTCCCTTGGCTCCCCAAGCCCCCATACATCTTCACGGGACTTGGTTGCCAACTATAAATGACTCAACAAACTTCTGCCTCTTTTGAAAACACCACATTTAATACACACGTTTAATGTCTTGCGAGGGGTACAGCCTCTCATATAGGAACTCCTCCCATAGATGTAAATGCATCTCTTTAGAGGCAAGGCTAAGAACGATGTACAGCTCTTGTCTGGAACGATGGTGCCTTTGCAGCGATTAAAACATTTGGGACAAAGAACAATTTCTTTCGAAGTATTTACTCCCCTGATGGATTTCGGGTGAAAGTTTTCAAGGGCTTTCGGGCAGGAACCAACGATCCATCAGAGGCACATCCCTGACTCTGGATGTCATGTGAGCCTCGTCACCCTTCAAAATAGAGTTCAGGGTGCTGAGTAGGCAGAAGCTTTTGAAAAATGAACCTTTATCTTAAATATCTACATCAACTTGTTAACATTGGTTATATAATTACTGTCCTTGCTGACTCCATTTCCCTATTTATTTCTTTTGTGACCACAGTAAACTGCAGTTCACAGCCAGAGAGAGATGATGTCGTTATACCTACACTGGATAGGAGTGATTTCATGCCATCAAAAGGGAGGCAAGTAGCTTAAGGCACTCACTCCTTTGGCCCTTTCTAGAATCAATGGATAGAGACAAGCATCTCTAGGGAGTGGCACATCCTGGTTCAAATAGGTCCCCCAGATAGATGGCAATGACTTGCCCTCTGAAAGTAGCCCATTCATAGGAGAGAGGCCCCAAATGCCTAAATGTGCCCCACATTTAGAGGTTAAAGTGAGCTGAGCTGAACCACGTACTCTTGCAACCTGAAAAATTCAGGAGCCCTGGAGAAAACCCTTTGACCTGCAGCCATGCTTGCGAAATTGGGTGGTCTGAGACCTGCCAGTTGGTCTGCCACTGTGCATTTACACACACTTCTCTGGGTGTAAGTAAGTGAAGAAATAAATAACCTGCATGTGCTCATATAGCACCTAAAGCTATATATAATGTGCATATGGGTACACACATACAAAATCAAAATTGTGTATCTATGTGGTATATGTGTGCCTAAGATCTGTGTATATAGCTGTCGTTAAATAGCATGAAGAGCTACATATATATAGCTCAGGGTCAAATGCAGCCTGTAAGGAAAGGGTTTATATAGCTTTGCAACCCAATTACATGACCTGGCGTCAGTGTGGAGGGAAGCATGGTGAGGAAAGGGCTACAGAGGGTCTGGGTCCTGAATCCAGAGGAGCAATGGCAGTGCAGGCAGCTGCCTGCATCGCTAAAAGTGCCATTAGCAAAACTAACAAGCGGAACCCCATCCCTGGCGCTGCTCACGCTGGCGGTCGGAGCAGGTCTCCGGCGTGCCGAGCGCTGTGTGAATCCAAGGAGGCTGTGATCCTCACAGCAGTGGGTGGTAGAAACCACAGTGTGTAAGCGATGCTTTCTGCTTTATTTGATTTGTGACTGATTTATAGGCGCTTCTGCAGTGTAATTGGCTTCACTGAGCCCACTGTGGCTTCACGCTGCCACGGCTGAGAGCTGGGCTTGGCTCTAATCTCCCGTTCCCCGACCTCTCCCTGGAACGATCTGTGCACTGCTCTGACATGTGGAGAGATTACGGTGTTGGCTTAGGAGCTGATTAGTCTGCATGATATCTGCATGATAAATATCTTTATAAATAGCTTTCCCTGAGCAGATTTCACAAGGCATCCCTCAATAAGCACCAGGGCTTGCTGAAGGAGCAGCCACCACCTCGCAGACTTTTGTCCCAGGATGGTTGCCTTGGGGCGTCCACCCCAACCCACGGACCAGTGGTACCTGGTGCCTGGGGACGTGGGGTGAGAGATAGCTGTGGGGTGATGCTGCTCCCTGACGCTCTGCCGTCTAGTACCTTGGCTGAAGGGTGTCATTCCACCGGTGTTCCCAGTGTCCAGCACGAAGCATCATGGGCTCTTCTTGCTCTAGATGCCCATCATCACGGTCAGCTCACCTTCCCTCTGCTTTCCCTGGAAGGGGATTGCTGGGTGGGGATGACATCCTCCCACATTGCTGAGTCCATGAAAGAGTCCAGAACCAGACCAGGAAAAGGGCCTGACTGTGCTAGGTCCTCTACAACAAACCGCAAAGAAGAAATGCCCCATGGGCGAGAGATAGGAAGAGGTTAAGATGGTGCACAGCAGTGTGGGAAGCATCCCCTGCTCCAGAGGCCTCCCCTCTTGTAGACTTACCTGATTTTGGTGGGTTTATCCCTCTGATGGGTTTGGTCCCAGAGCTGAATTCCTGTGGAGCTTCTTAGTATTTATATGTTAAGTATAAAAATAAGAAGGTTCCTAAATAATGCAGCGATAGGACAAAATATTCCATAATCCAGTTACCACTAAAGGGTTTCGGTAGAGGCTGCTCTAACTGCTATATGAGCCTAAAAGGCTGACCAATGGTGGCAGACAAAATGGGAAGGCAAGTGGGTGGAGGCCTCATTCTCAAGAGATATGTGACCAAATATGCCATCGGTAATGCTGTTTTAAGATGTTGCTGTTTCAACTGGAGAAAAGCAATGGAGTGAGTCTACGTGCGTACATGTACAGAAAGGAAGAGGAAAGAAAATGGCAAGAATATGAAGAAAACCCTCCCTCGACAGAAAGGAGGGGAGGACTTCCTGAGAATCATGGTCTTCACAGGTGTAATTCTTTCTCCAGGCAATTCATGACAAATTCCAATATGATGGTGGCTATGTGGATGTCTAACTGGACTGGGAGTGACTCATGTAATGATGCTTCTGTGGTCCTCAGAGGACAGTCTTCCTCCCCATCCTCTGCCTCAGTTTAGGGACAGCGTTTAAATGGCCAGAGAGAAATGCTGAGATTACTCTCCCAGGCCTCCTGTGCAAGAAAAGCCAGAGGAGGACATTGCATAAATTCCTGCTTGAACTAGAAAATCCATTTAAGTAAAACATTTGGCCTTCCTTTTAAAATCTGTGTGATGCAAATTTTGTCTTCTCTGCTAAATTGTTCCATCAGACAGCCAACTTCTGTGTTAAAATATGTGCTAAGTTTGGTGCTTGATTATGGCTAACTTTGATTTTTGGCATTTAAATGTTCTTGTACCTTTGTGTGACAGACTGAAGAGCTCTCAGTTACTGAACATCCATTCAATAGGCTACTCCTGGGCTCACACACTATCATCCTTCTGTCCATTTGGTTGGTGAACTGAGCTCCTGTAAGGGTTTCCAACCTCACCGCCATTCCCAGGACTCTCGTCCAACTCCTCTTTGATTTAACAACATCCTTTGGGGATTGTGCCTCCTGGTATTTCAGAAGCAGTGCCTGGTTTGCAGTTTGGGAGGAAGAGTGTGGGGTGGGAATTTCACCCCCACCCCCTTTCAGCCTGGCTTGGGCAGCAGCAGGACTTAGTGGGATCATGTCCCTTCGCTCCCTTGGAGGAATGAATGGGGCCATTCGGCATCTCTCCCAGCAGCTCTCGTAGCCTTCTTTGGATCCTGCCCGGCAAGAGCATCTCCCTCCCTCCACTGCCTGCAGAAGCAACCCAGGGGAATCAGCTGGCTCGCACAGCCTGCTGTCTACAGTCTGGGGTAATGAGGACATCCCATAAATTCAACATTCCTTCCTTTCCGTCATCCAAGAGCACTAGACCTTTTTAGCAATAAACCCCAGTTGCAAGCAGATCGAGTTGCCTGCTGTGACGCCCAAGTCTCTTCTAGCGTTGCTGCTTCCCAGGAGGGGGAATATGGCCACATTCTTCGCTTCTGCACATCTGCATTTACACATTTACATTTGGCCTGCATCTGCTTCCTATCTGCCTGCACCCAGCTTTAACAAGAAAGCCCTTTTCCTCCGTACCATTGACCTCCGCCTCCATTATGTGCTGATCTGCTAGACCTTGTGCTGTCACCAGCAATTTTTTTTTAGTTTTAATTTTTTTTTTTTTAGTCCAGAACGTAGAGAAAATGTTAATATGTGTAGTGAGGAACCGTTCCCTGTAGGACCTGACTAGGAACACACCCATCTGGCGATGATCCCTTGTTTAGAGTTACGCTTTGAGACCTACGTTAGCCAGTTTTTAATCCCTTTAATGTGTGCCATGTTTGGTACTCCAGTTTCTTAATCAAAATATCATATAGTACCCAGGCAGTTGCCTTGAGGAAAATCTAAGTAAAATTACATCAGCACTCTTCCCCTTATTAACCACGCTTCTGCTGTTATCAGAAAATACATCAAATTAATTTGACAAGATCTATTTTTCATAAACCCTAGTTGATTGGCAGCAATTATATTACCTTCCTTTGATTCCATAATAAACAAATCTCATATGAACTATTCCATTATTTTTTTCTGGGATTAATGGCAGGCTGGCAGTCTAGAACCCGTGTTGTCCTGTCTCCTCTTTTAAAACACCGACAGAACATTCATTTTCTTCTGGTCCTCTAGAACTTCCCTGGGGTTCAAAGATTTTGAATAGGCTCCAATCCCTTCTTGGCCAACACTTTAAAAACTCCTGGATGTAAATGATCTGAATCTGCAGATTTATTAATGGCTAGCTGTGGGAGATGCTGATTACCATCTCCCTTGCTTATGGTTAGAGCCCTAAGTGTGATCATCAGCAGTGTGTGGTAGAAGTAGCTTGTGCAGCTTTTTCTCAAAATGCAGAACTGAAGTATTTATTGAACACGCAGGGCTTTTCTTGGTTATTATCCATGGTTCCACCGTTCCCCTAGAGTAACAAATTAATGCTCTCGTCAGGGTTTCTTTTGTTGCTTGTATAAGAAAAGTGCCTTCTCTTCAACCTTGACTCTGCTGACTATAAATATTTCTTCAAGTCCTTTATTTCCCTTATTGATTTTCTCCACTCCTGAGCTCTAGATAAAACAAAAAATGTCTTTCTTTCTCCCCACATTACACTGGTTTTATTTTAATATAACAATTGACTTGTTTTATTCCTTATCTTAAATACCTACTTTTACTTTCCTTCTTAATCTGTCTTAAAGAAAAGCTAGTATGGTCTCTCTCCTTGTTGATAAGGGTTGTAGATTTAAAATCAGTAAGTAGAAACACTCTTGAGAGGTTCACATATTGACTCATGTAAGTCTCTCCTATTGAAGCTACTGCTTTTTGACCATTTGGACCTGTTCCGCCTTTGTTGTAAGACGAGGCCCATAAGGAATTCCTCTCCTTGTGATGCAACACGTGATGTACAAAATTACCATCCTTGATTTTCAGAAACATTAAAGGGCTTTCTCTGGTGTGCAGCCCAACTGACATCATTCAGGTTGCAGCTTCCATGTGCATGCGCCCAGTCTCCCTTTCAGAGCAGAAAGGTGCTTGAGGACACGCTTGTCTTATTCTTTGTTGAAACCTGGTGGTCATTAGTTCACACCAACTTCTGGTCTGCTCTTCTTCCTTGTGTGGTTATGAAGGGTTCTTGATTCCTTCCTTTTCATGTCTCACCAGTAGACAATTGTCATTGTGGTTATAGAAAGTTATCCGATGTTGCTATTGTGTGCACATTCAGAAGTCCTTCTTACATCTGGATGAAATATTTGCCAGAGACCTGGGCAATCAAACCACGCTTCTTAGCACTGGACCTTGTTTTGCAATTTTGTAGTTAAAGGTTTTCTGATTTTGTAGTTAAAGCAGTCTGGTCTGACCTCATAGCTGGCCTTGCTTTGAGCAGGAGGTTGGAGTGGAGATCTGAAGTCCATTCCAACTGGATTATGCTATAAGCTTATGATTTCTTACATTAATCTCCTCACTTAAAATAGAAAACAGAATCTGAAAAACAAGATTTTCAATTTTGGCTTAATTTCAAAATTCTGTCTTTTAATTAAAATATGTTTCCTGGTAGGCTTCAGCACCAGGCTCAAGTACCTACATTTAGATGTCTACACCATGTAAGCTGGTACCTGAGATTTTCCAAGAATTGATAGACATCCAGTCACTGGAGCCCACAGAGCAATCCAGCCAACCAAACATGTGGGTGAGCTGCACTGGGATCTCTGGGATGTGCTGCCGAGATGCTCAGCTGGGTTGCTCACATGGTGGATGCGTGGTGCCATGTGGGATTGCAGACCCATGAGCAGGGCTGATAGACGTGGCATAAGAGCTTCAGGGAGTCCAGTGTCCTTTGCAGCCACAGCCTGAAGGCATCTCATTTGGCATGAGGCATCACAACATGGACTGCCGTGGGAGCCCTGACACCCAGCGCCCATGGAGGCACCCATGATGACTCTCTTGGATTTTCATTCATAAACATGAAAAAAGCGTTGACGAACTCCTAGAATCTGTTGCTAGAGAAGGTTGTTGAGGCAGATAGTATCATCAGGTTCAAAAAAGGGCTAGACAAATCTGTGGACAAGAGGTCCACCCATAGATAGGTAGAGGAGCAAGCAGAGTTGCACCCTCCAGCATTCCTGTGCGAGGGCTGTGGATGCTGGGGCAACCTGAGGGCAGAAAGTGGCCTCCCTGGGGAGCATCTCCTATTGCTGTGGTCACAGACAGGCTACTGAGCCACACTAACTGCTGGTCTGACTCAGTAAAGCATTTCTTGCACTCTCATTTTCTTACAACGTTTCTTAATGTGAAAATGCAATTTTTTATTTGAGATTTCTTTGACGTATGTCTTCCCCCCTCTAACTTTTTGATTCCCTACAAGATTTTCAAAATTTGCTTTACATATGTCTCTGAACAGCTCTGCGGGTCTCTCCAGGACCCCAAGCCCACTATGGACATCTCCCCAGCACTCCCACACTCTTCGGCTTGAAGCCTTGCTGAGTTACAAACTCCTGTCCAGGCACCCAGTTCCTTTGGGACTCCAAAGCTGTGACAGGCTTGGATGGTCCCTTCCTCTCTGTGGGAGGTTACCGGCTCTGCAGAGGGATGCCTTACCAGGACTCTGATCTTGCTCCTGAGCCAACACATTTTATAACCCGTTCTTCTTAGTGTAAACTGACATTGGCAGCAGTTTATGTCAATATGTTGGGCCAATCCCCCAAGACTCCAGATAAGAGGCAAACACTACACTCTACTGCTGCCTACAGCATTGAGAGAGAGGCCAGACTTGATCTAATCTTTCTGTTTGCATTATAAGCATGCCTAGAGGCCTTGCTGTGCTAGGTCCTACATGTTCGACCTAACGAGAGACGGTTCCTGCCTTGAGTACCTGGCAGCCAAAACAGGCAAGAGAGATGGAAAATGTGAATGGAGCAAAAAGCACAGAGAGCATCTCCCCCAGGGTCACTTGGCGGTGACCAGCAGAATACTTATGTCCCCTGATGACCTGATAGAGGTCTAGGACTCTGTTATACGGCATATGTGTGTCGAAGGGAGAAAGCTGGGAAAGAGGAGGTATTCAGGAGGGTTTGGTCTTGGTCAGTAGTGTGTCCTTACAGCATTTGAGAGAGCACCCTGGCACCCTGGTCCAGGGACTCCCCAGCTAGGGAACGCCAATGCTTTCTAAGCAAGCTCTTGTGGCTTGGCATTACAAATTATGAATGATCAGCACGGACCATTATGAATGGTCAGCAGCAAGTTTGACCTTGACATTGCTCCTGAGGGCATTGGAAACACCTCAGGGGAATGCACAGCTTAATTAGCTAAATAAGGCCCTGGGAGCTGGATGTTGAAAGCTCTGTATTTTAATTGCACTCATTTCTCTCACATCATATCTCCTCACCATACATGCCCCACCTGCTTTAGTCATCGTGAGCTAACCGGCGAAGATGGACATTTCCCAGTCACCAAGGCGAGCGGGGGGAATGGGATAGAAAAGGGCAATGAACTCTTCAGAGCTGCACCCATATTTCAAGTCTAACTAAGCTGTCATGACAGGGGGTGTAACTTAATAGTGTTTTTTTTTTCCTGAATAATTGCTTTTACTGAGAAATCTAATGGGAGGTGACTGCTGTAAAGGGCAGTTGGCTGGAAGTCATGCTGGAAGGGTGCTGTGGTGCACCCAGCCCTGCAGAGCAGAAATTTGCAGGCTGGATGCAGAAGGTGTGATCCCAGCTGGGACCGGAGTCCAGCAGAGGGCACTTGCTGAATGCAGCAGCCTGTAGCACCCGTCCTTGGACCACAGTTTAATTACCAACTTTGGCATATAGCGATCTCGTTGTCTAGGGTCTACAGTTACCAGTGGATCAGTTTCATAAACTTGCCTGCCTGCCCTCTGTGACTCAGTTAATAATAATTAAATGATTCTTTAACAATGCTGGGTAGATTTCCAGCTATTTTTCAATATGCATTAATAATCCTTAATGCTGGTGAACTTCCAAAATTCCTGGGGTCTGGGTTGCTGAAATATACCCACACTGATGGGTCTGATTCTCTGTTCCCTTGGGCAGTCATTTACTGGTATTTAAAATGCAAAGTAGGTGTAAGTGAGTGGAGAATGCTGATATTGGTAGTATTTTCTCTTAATGGTGCTCAGGTTTGTGAACCTGGTCCAACACCCCTTGGTGCTGCAGAAGCAGTAGGCTTCAGTAGGCTTTGGAGGGGACTAGGCACGGGATGTTATCCAAAACTCCTCCAAAGGCTTCAACTTGCTGACTCTGTGCAATTAGGCAAGTGTCTCCTGGAACAGGCTTCTCCAGTGCTGTGTCCTATCATGAGGGAAAATGTTCAAATGCAAAATTTCCCGCAGTAGCTGGGCCCATCTGTCTCCTCTCATGTCCAGAACCTAAGAGCATAAATATGCAGAACAAACCTTACAGGGGATTTGTCTTCAGCTGATCTTTGCAAATCCAGCAACACACAGTTGCATTTTTTTGGCAATTGCAGACTCTGAGCTGTAAGATTCAAGAATAAAACAATAAATTCCTAGACTACTAAAACTGGGAGGTAGCAACACAAAGGATCATCTGGTCTGATCCATGGCATCATACAAGACAGAGGTCCCCACCCAGTGATTCCAGGGGCAAGATTTAAATACCAAGCCAAAATATCTTTTTGAGGAAAAAAGGATGGCCTTGTTTTAATGAGTTTATCTCATTAGCTAGTAAATTAATTCTACTCCAGGTTGAAAGTGTATGCTTTATTTCTAGCCCTAGATGATCTAGTGAGTCATCTGTTTTATTTTAGACACCTGCTTTAGGTTGGATTAATGCATCCCAGAACTCTGAAGACTTTGCTGGCAAGATCCACACTGACCATAAAGGCAGATGGATGAGACATCCACCACATGTAGTCATGTGAAAGCAATCCAGTATAGGAGCTTTGTCTTTTAGCTCTTGGATCATGTAATGCTCAGTTGTGTTTGTTAGATTAAGGATACATCTGCTGTTAGAGAGCCTTGTCCTATACTGCAATACAGCTTTTTTGAAGGAATCGACAGATCTCTGGGAAAGTTTGATGGCTACACACAAAAGCTGGCTAGATATCTGGCTTAGTTACCCATCTGTGCCTATGTGCACCAAGGCTCAGCTCCTCAAAGGAAAAGATGCATCCAACTTTTTCGCTCATATGGCAGCCGACGGGTCTGAGAGGTGTACCTCACTACTTCGGAAAAAATCACTATTTGTCAGTTAAAGTCAGTAGATGCTCATCCCCTAAATTGTAGATAAGCCATCTTTGAAGCCTTTGTTGACTCATTTGATATACTGATGAGCAACAATACAAAGTCTTAAAGGACTCTGAAGTCATCTTCCTTACAAAGAAAGTTGCAGCCCTCAGATGGCAGTGTTCTTGTAATCTGCTTCTTCAGTAGAGGACTATCAACCACTGCCAAAGTTATGAAGACTTCTTTCTGTTTTGGGGCCAACATTATCAAAATGCTCTGTAATTCATGTTTGTTCTGCTCCCTGAAGGACAATTTACCCCTCAAAAGGTTTTCAGATCTTCAGTCAGTAGGAACTAAGGATGAGGTTCAGCTTATCTGCTTTGGGGTGAGATAAATTGTACTCCACTGATGGTACTAACCAGATCTCCATGGTCTATAAAAGGAGTCCATGAGGACTGTCTCAGAGCCAGATGGCTTTATTTCATGTGTTTGCACTTGGCCAGATGATGCCTATATGAAGTCTTCTCCACCTTCTATATAAAAAGTCTTTTCTCAATTTGTGAGTCCTCTATTAAGGCTGAAGTTCTCAAGTGAAGGAGTATTCCCCTCCACTCATCTTTCTCCAGGGTTGGAAATTACCCAAGAGACCACGTGTAGAACAGGTTATAAAAAATGGGTCTGGCTCCCTTTGGAAAACGATGGTTGTGTACTGAAAGGTCTCATCAGACTCTGCCTGGGGAGTCTCAGCTTCATGCCTGATACTGGGTTTTTCTCCTGACGTCATGGACAGACAGCTCTGACTTCATGGTGCATCACACCATCGAGACAGCCTGCCCTCAGTTCGTATGGTCCACCTGCTGACTGCTGGCTTCGAACCTGCAGTGACTCATCTGGCTTCCCAAACTTCACCTGAAAGGGGGAACTTGGATCCAACTTCAGCCCTGCTGTAGGGACTGTGCAGATGTCATAGCTCGAGCCACACAGCACTTTCAAGGTCACCTTCTGGCTTAGTTAAAAAGAGACAATGCAGCCACTGCCAACAGGACTCAGAATGAACATCCTTGATGAGCCTCGTGTTTCTCCAAGATATGCCTCGCTTTCACATCTAGCAAGATGTTGAACAACATCTGGCTGCTCTCTTTTGTACTTCATTTTCTAAGCTATTTGGCTCCATGATGCCCCAAACTGGGCTTACAATTTTCGGTGTCCCAGGCTCTTCAGTGCATCTATTTATCAGTGCCAAGAAACTGCCTGATGCCCATGTGAAGCACAATCAGACAATCGCTCCTCCTACTTGCTGGCTTTTGAAATAATTTTTAATAGTGCTTGGTCTAAATATTATGGAAAATAGCGTGGCTTTCCATGGAAATGAGTGGGCTTCGGTTCAAGTCCAGAAGGGTGGCTACACCCCACTGGGAACCCAGGAGAGCGAGGATTGGGGGTGTGTGCTTAAATGCACTTATTTTTAAAGAGAACATGTGATTCTGCTTCCGATATGTTTGGTAACAGGACGGTACTGAGGCTGTGGGCCAGGTTGCTCATGTGGCTCCATTTGGAGATGAAGATGCAGACGTACATCACCCTTTCCTTGTGTATTTCTATCCTTTGTTTACTGTGCTTTGAAGCTACACCTTGGTGCTCTGGGACCCAGCCAGACATTAGGAGGTGATGAATCAGCACCCAAACTAAACTCCAGAAGGCCAGATGCTCAGCTGGCGTGAAATGGCAGCTTCCTCTTGAATTCGATGGAAATGGGCTGAGCTGTATCAGCTGAGGGATTGGCTGTAGGGGTTTTAGGGGAATTATCCTCTATTTTCTCAAGACACTAACAGGCTGAAGCAAGTAAATGATCCTTGATATATGGTGCCTGGCTGCAGAGAACACCTTTTGCCTTGATGTTAGGTTTTTAATACACCCAACCCTTGGCTTTGCAGGGTAACACACTAGAGGGGATCTAAAGGAATCATCCTTCATTATCAGAGTCATCCCATTATTGAAATAGCTCCAATGATTCTTCACAATTACAATGCCTAATTTGCCCTCTGAGCAAAAATGGTATTAACACCAATGACATGCTCAGCCCTTTTTCCACCTGCAAATGTTTTGGGTAATCATTGCAGGTGCTTCTTTATAAAATGAAGCAACTGCCTTTAAATATTTCAATTATTTTTATTAGATTCCGCTGTTTTGCAAACCTCATTGGCTGCTAGCCAGTCCTCAACCTATTCCCCCGTCTTTGAGTGGCTTAATATTGAAAAGGATTCGCCTTGCCCTTAGACTGGATGTGTTTGTACAAGTGAACTGTCTGTTGATAGAAACAGATGTGCAAACCCCAGATTTCTTGCATGTTTGGTCCACGTGAGTCCAGAAAAAAGACATATATTCCCCAGCCAACGATAGCCTGATATAAGGACTACTATATAGATGTGAGGCTGTTTGGTGCAGGGTCCATGATCAGTGAGACCAGTGCTGAGTTTGGTTGCTTCTGCAGCAGGTTTAAAGCTATAATTAAAGTTTGATTCTATGGTTTTCCTTGGGTTGTCCTGTTTGCTTGACTCTGACTTCATCGAAAGGTGAGATCAGATGGAGGCAACTGGGCTAGTCCCAGCAGGTGTGTTGCTTAGGGTCTGTCACCAAGTCTATACCACAACTGCCACCGTCTCCAGCCAGAACTGTGTGTGGATCATTTTTGGAGGATTAGACACCAGAAACTATGTTACAGAGTTTCATGACTCTTCTTTTTTCCTTTCCTCCTTCCCTTTTCTTTGCAGAGAAGCATGACTACCTGGGGAAATTGCCTGGAATGTCTTTAACAGATCAACAGTTGCATGTCCTTTTTCTCAGAGTAGCCACAATTTTTCCCCCTATATTTAACTCATACACGCTATTCTGAAGCAGAACTGTTTGCCTCCACAGCCACATCCTTTGGAGACAGCAGAGCAGTCAAGAAAGCCCTGAAAACGACAGGTCTTACTGCCTATGACAGATGTCTTTTCCTGGTTAGTAGCTGAAGATTGGATGAGATGGGCTTAGGGCTGGTTGTATGGCCATTCTTACACAAAATGCAGCTGACAAGACTGCAGAAGATTATCATGGCTCCATTTTCTAAGGCAGACCGAATACCTCCTTTGCTCAACTCTCCGTAAGCAGGTCCTATTCCCTTCTGGTCATCCAACCCTCTTCAAGTGTCACCAGCAGGATGAGATATGGTGTAAGGAAAAATCTCTGCCTCCCTTTAGGGCTCCAGTGGCCTGGGGCTGGCTTGCCAGACTGTCTCCAGCCCTGGTGTTGGGGCTCATGCCTGGCCCATCTGGCCCACCCCAAGTGAGGTGAGACAGCCATCGCCTCCCCTTGTTCTGCCAACACTTTCCCCCTTCACCCAGCTGCTAATTGCAGTTCACAAGGAGATGCTTGCTAACACCTTTCACCACCTTTACCTTCTTGCTGGGAAACTGAAGGGCTTTATTGGCCCAGGAACAGACATTCAGACTTCAAAAGAAATCCTGTTTGTCTTTGGAGGAGGGGGACCCTGTTTGGGGCTTGGAAAGTGCATGCAGCACATTGCTTGCAGATCCTGCACAGGTCCACCAGGACGTGGAGGGATTTACATCAATAGGACAGCTAACCTGTTGGTAGATTTAGCCGAAAGTGGCCAATGAGCTTAAAAAGTTAATGGGGGAAAGGAGGGGGTGGCTTACATGGTTTAAAATCACAGATAGTGGCCTGCAGACAGCCAACATGTTTGGATGCATCTGTCCAGGTAGATAGAGCCAGAGGTGCAGGATGCATTTTCTCTGACATCAGGTATCTCAGCTGTCGGTGTTTGTGCTGGGCAGGTGGAGCACACAACTGCTGTTTTTGGTTCACTGACTTTCCAAATTATTCAGAGAACCAAAAAATGTCAAAACCATTTTGCTTCGAGATGAATGGAATGCTGTATTTGACTCCAAAATGATCCATTTTTTGTTGTTTCTAAGCTCTTCCTGGATTATTATAATTAGTTAATATTTACGGGGGTTTTTAAAGGCAAGAAACACCAAGAGAAAAAAATATCAAGGTTATGACTTTTTGAGATGTTCCCCCACTTCCCCTAAATCCTTTTGTTTAAATCAACATAAATTCTCCCACAAAACCATCTTGGATGAATCCAAACTGTGTTGCCTCACCAATCACTTCTACCCCTTCACAGATGGTGGAGTAGAGCCTCCAGAGAAGTGGAGCCTTGATTGCTCACCATAGTGAAGTACCGAACCACTCCTCACCACCACGGTGTCTGCATCCTCACACCTGCGTGGTGAAGAAGGATGGATTATCTCATCTTCACTGCTCAACGGGGAGGATGGATAACATGCAGGATTCACACAGGTTATTGGTTCTTCAGCTGGGAGCTGAGACCTCCTGTGAGGTCCAGGCTGAGCAGCAAGGCTCTTGGGACAGCTTTGCCTGTCCCTCTCTCAGCCTGTATGCCTTTGGCCTGGGATTTGGCTCCCCAAACAGAAAAAAAAAACCAAAACAAACAAACAAAAAAGAAATCCAGCTTTGGCTTTGTCTGAGTAGCACCTCATGGTGAAGGAAGTGCAAAATAGTAATACTAAGCCGTTCTCTGGCATGACCCAAATGATGTTCAGAGCCTGGGCTCAGATAAAGGAGGTTTCAGCCCCACCTGCTGCTCACCCTGGAGGAGCCTGGAGTGATCATGGAGCAGGTTTTGGGCAGGTGGAAACAGCAGTATGGTTCATGCCTTGACATCAACCTGGGAACCACCTCATCCACACTGTCTGGAGCAGAGTCCCACCAACTGGCAGCTCTCCTGCCTCCATCCTCCCCACCCTGTAACCCTTCAACAAGAGCTCTTAGAGTGATCTGCAGATGATGTCCGTAAATAACCCTCATTATACAAATGGGGAAAACAGAGACACAGAGCAGTCATGTGATCTTCCTCTTGTTTTCCAGGGTGTAGGACCACCCCTATGACCAACCATCACAAATCCTATTTGGCTGGTCTAACTTCCAGCCTGTGTTGTGGGATGCCCACAACATCTGTGTGATGCTACACCCAGAGTCACCATTGCTGTAGGAAATGGATAACCTTTGTATTCAAAATATGAATAACGCAGCTGGTTGACCAAAGCACCAAACCCCTTCTCAAGTGGCAGTCACAGCTTTTAATCCTTGTTGAAGAGCTGATAGTGTTAATGACTGGTCAAACACATGAACTGCAGCTCACTTCTGGCTGGGCTAACCCAACAGCTGTCAGCAGTACCTGGAAATACAGCTTTTTTCCTCACTTTACAGGCACAACTTATGCAATTCACAGTCCAACTTTAATTTAAACCACAATCTTTTTTTTCTTCCTTCATGAGGTAAAAATGCCCATCCAGAATTTCCATTTAAATCTAATCAGTTGGTACATGGGCCCATCGTTTTTGCTTGGAAATGCACAGGACATGTCCATACAGCTCTACGGCACTATACTCCTCCCTACACCCTCTCCACCCCCGCTTCCCACCTCCC
>JANZLQ010000078.1:42415573-42440251 GCA_026212715.1 Elanus axillaris
ACCTCCCCCCCTCCCCAAACTATGACTCATCTTAAGGCAGAAGGTTAATTTAGGTTAATTATCTTCCTGGTTAGCAGTGCATACATGTCCTGAGCAGCAATAAAGGTTTGACACCCCTCCTGCTGCTGCAAATCAATTTTCTTCCTCATTTACTGTAAATGGAAATGAGCCAGGTTCTCTGGCATCAAAGTAAACATTTCTCTGCATGAAACTCAACTTGTGAACCTGGTAATTTCAGATTTGCTTATAACATGCGCATTTGCCAAGAAAAAAGAAAAGCAGCTGTTTGATGTCTCCAAAAACTAGAATTAGCCCTGTAGATCAAACATCAGTTTGCCTGCTGCTTTAATAATGGAAGGATCCAGTTGCATTAAGCACGAGGATATCATTACACTATGTACGGTGCTTACATATAAGCTAACCCCTAATTCCCCTACTTAACAGCTAATGCATATTATTATTATTTACTTGTTGAGTTAAAGGCTCGACCGTGATCCGAGTCCTGTGGTGTTAGGTGCTCTACAGACCTGCACAAAAGGAGAGTCCCTGCCCCGAAGAGCTCGCAGTCTAAATAGACACAGAAGACAACAAAGGAGGTGTTACTGCCCGCAGGGAAGAGGAGCGTGAAGGGGCATGAAAATACCCCTGAGCAACTTTACAGCAGAAGCAAGAATAAGACGCTTGTGGTTAGAGTCCTAATCTAGTCAGCTGCCACTCCTGAAGGTGGATATCTTTAAAAGGTGGAAGTGAGTTCTTCTAACTTTAGCCCCTTGAAAATTAGGTTTTTCATCTAAGCTGATCATTCAGGCCGTCTCCATAGTCAGTGGAGACAGGTCGGCACCTTTGGAGGACAATTCACTGCATCCTCTATAGGTGGGACCCTTTTCCCACTGACCACAGAGGCTGGCACCAGATTAATTTGCCTGAAATGAGACTTTAGAGCCCTTTCAGATGCCTTGAAGCATCTACAACAGCCAAAAATGTTGGCAGCCATGGCACACATATCAGAGACCCCCCACTGGTGAACCTGGTAGATGCCAGGAGGGATGCAAAGGCACCTCAAGTGAGCTAAGCCCTGGGCGACCAGATAAGACTAAACATTTCAGTAGACGAGGTGAATCCCAAACCCAGTTCCCAGTCCTAAGAGCAGGACTGTAGGATATAGAGTATTTTTCCCTCAGGAGCAAGTGTACTTTTCCATGAGAAAGGTATGAGAAGACTGGTGGCCTTGCTAATCAAGACCAAAATTGCTCACTAGTAGTGCAAGTTCTGTTCAAAGACATTCTCTGCCACCTTGGCATTGTCTTTTCTTCTGTAGAGTGGGAATGATGACCCCTGCTTTTACCCCAGATGCTGATGAAAGCCTCTGCTCAGGGTTAACAAGGTGCTCTGAGGACCTTGAGGGGAAGAGGCTACGGAAATGCAAATTCTTCCTGCAAAGTGCAACCCTAACTAAATATCGCTGCTGTGTGATCATAGACTCAAGACACTGCTTCAGGCTTGGGATGAGGGGACAAATGTCCTTATCTTGGTCTTCCCTCCCATCTATGCTAGTGCCAGGGTAAGATTTCAAAACTATTTATCATCTGAGTGAATGTCTCCACCTCTTAGATTAGCAGGATATGTCAAACGGCCAACTTCGTTGCTTCTAACCTCAGTTGTTCTATAAGTCTATGGCTGAAGACAAAAATTTTTAGAAGATGACCTGATCAAAACTGATCCTGGCATCATGGGACCAGTACTTAAAGATCATAGTAAACAGGGAAAATTATTTACTATGATACACATTCATTCTTAGGAAGGAGGCACTGAAACAATGAAAAAGAAAATTTGCTGGAAAGGCTTCCAGATGGTTCGATTTGTTTGTAAGTAGTAAATAGTAAATGGTAAATATCACTTAGAAGGGCCACTGAAAATATGATGGAGGCAAACCCTGGGCACTCTCAGAGAGACAACATGTAATTAGCTCTGTTTTCTCTGTTTTCAACAATAATTCAGTCAAGGGTGAATTTTTTCTCTGACTTGCTAACAGTCCAAACCTGGCCTTATTAAATTTTCTTTTATTCCCCCAAGCAAGCTGATCTTTGATAGCAGAAGAGCAATACGTTTCTGTCCCTTCTGTACCTGGACCTTAGGTTGTTTCAGTCTGGTTTTAGTGGGTTTCTCAGCTTTCTGCAGGAACTGATGCTCCTCCCATCTTGTGGCCCACCAAGGACGAGATCTTTCTCTCCCACACCTCAAGACTTGTAAAAGAAATACGTTCAATTTGGCTGAGCAGTGCTGCATGTAAATGATGCCTCCAAGTAGGTTTCTTATGGAGTTCTGCCTAACCCATGAGCAGAGAAAGGGGCAATTAAATTTACAATTAACTTTATCCCAAAATGTAAAAACTGAAGACAAGAATTACTAGCATTTGTAAAGGACTTTTTTTACGGGTTGTGAAATGTTAGACTAAAACTTGAACTGCTCCAGGAAAGCTGAACAGCTACATTCATAGAATCTTCATTTCATCCCGTTTGGAATGAAAAAGCTCATATCCTTCTGTATTTTCCTTCGTCCCATTTATGAGGTTACTTGAAGGTTCTTAGAGATGGGGACTGCAGCACTATCTACTCCAGGGAAGGATATGATTAGTAGACAAAGTGATGTCACAGAAACTAAAAGTATCTGAGAAGGGCAATTAATTACACAAATCTATAATTCATCACAATGAATCATATTTCCTTTCTGACAGTAAGAAGTATGAAAACCCCTTTTCATGCTGTATTTCAGCAGCTCAATGATTGCGATAAGAGCAAGCCAATTAGGCATCTCCTTGAAGGGATGTTATATTTAAGGTAGAGTCGATTTTGCTTAGGGCAGAGAGATGGAGTAGATTCCTCAAAGTTCCTTCAAGCAGGATTATCTGTTCCTCTATAAATGTTTAGCGCTCCAAGAAGTACACAGAAACATATCCCTATACTATCTCTGGATTCTTTAGGTCAGGAATTAAAATATATTTGGTAGTTTTTCATAATTTTATGTATAGCTGTTTATTCTTGCTGGGGACAGAGCTGTCAGGTCAATGCTGCCCATACTGCAGCCCATACTGCTAGCTATTTTGTTGGGGTTGCAAAGAAAAAATGCAAAGGTGTTCATTTGACTGGTCAGCTTAATGAAACAGTGATCACCGCAGGAAAAGCTGGAAGAGTATCAAAACTGTAATTGGAAAAGAGCAGCATTTCTACTTTGTCCTAAGTCACAAGCTCACACACACTCATATACAATATCATCTCATTTCATTGGCTTCCCGAGCTTTTCCTTGACTTTCCATAGAACAAGAATAAATAAACGCACAGGTTGAGCTGAGGTACCTCCTTACCTTGACTGGTCTTTACAAGTGAACTCCCCCTCTCGTTAGCCATAGTTTCTCCTGCTGGTAGCGATTCCCAACATTTTATACAAGTGGAACTGAATCTTCTGTGTTCCACCTGTGCTATTTTGTAAGATGCAAGAGTGGAATGGTTTTCTGTGCCATCTGGGCAACCATAATAACCCTGCCTGAGAAGAATAGTAGCCACTGAAGACTACTGTGGCAGGACCTCCATGCTCAAAGCAGACCATTGGAATGGAACAAGCAACTCTCTCAAAGAGGGTAGCAGTAGCATTTTTTTCTCATGGTGGCACACTTACTTCCAGCCCGTTAGACAAGATCCTAGCACTTAATTTGCTGTTCACTCCATTTGTGGCATCTTTGTGTCCAACCAAAGCTTTCATTTCACTCAGGTTTCACTAAGCCATCTCCTTGAAAGAGCTATATGGGAGATAGCGGTGACATATTTTTTTTTTTTCAGTTCCATGCTTGGTTTCCCTATGTGGTGCTCACCTCTGTAAACCTTCTGAAACCCCCAAATGAAAAATATTGCTGAGAAATATTGTGTTGATATTGGAACACAGCTGAGCAAGCAGATGATGGACAAAGTTACCACCACTAGCTAAGAGGTCCATGAACCACAGGTGACTGGAAGCTGAGAGGACACGTTTATGTTGCCATTTTAAACCTTTATACTATAGTAGCATCTCAGTCCTTAATGAAATGAAGTCTGACTGTGCTCGGTTTAGTGCAGGAGCATAAACTGCATTTGTGGATGGGCCAAGGGCTGTTCTTTGGTTATGCGGCTAGCTGGCATAACTTGACTTGCATCAAAACTCACTTTCCCCTAAAAATGGTGTGGCTGCATCCCAGCTGCCCTCCTTGGTCTCCTGGACTGAACCAGCCACTGTACAGGGCCAAACAGTGCCAGGGGGCATGCTAAAATTTCAGCCGATCGTGGGTTATCCTCAAATCCATGCCTTGTTTGGTTTGCTAGTTTGCTGGCCAAAGATGGGCAGTTCCTTCCTTAAAGGGCTGGTGATGAAGGTGATGGAGGGTGGGAGGAAGGAAGCAGCATTACCCCTGAGTGCAGCTGGGACTGGGACATGTAGATGTGTCAGAACATTCTTTTCAGACTTGCAAATGGCAACATTGCCCGCTCCATGCAGGTGAAAATAATGAACATTAGAAACGAACTGCATATTTTGAGCAAATTACACTTATCTTGGGGTCTCAGAGCTTCCAGGAGGACACTTGAACCAATTTGTTCTCATCCACGAAAGGCAGCAGCTTGACTATTTTTAATGAAACTGTCATAATCACAGGACTCAGGGAGCTGAGGCCTGCTCAAAAAAACCACTAAAAGAAGTCATAGAGTCTAAATTTATCTCCTGCTTGAACAACTCTGCTGTAGTGCAATGGATCCCAAACTTTCTCACTCTGTCCCCTCAGTGTTGTCATCTCTGCTTCCACATTTTGAGATTTCTCGTCCTCTTTCTACAATGCCTGGGTTAAGATTATCTGCCTAAGCATAACCGTCTAAAATAATCAGATAAACTGGGCTCTAATGGTGCTTATTTCTCCCTGTTGACCCTGGGATGATTCTTGTGTGAGTAGCTCACATCTGAAGTGAGCCGAGATGGATCCCAACCCTGTTGCCTGCACTCTACTGGCTTGTGCTAGCTTGAATATCAGACTTGTTCAGCTCTGTATGATTACATTATTCCCAAGCACCTGGAATCCACAGATCATCCTAGTCCTAGGAAATGAAATATATTCTTTAACTCAAGGAATCAGTCTAGCTGGTAGGAGCAGAGCATTCTCCCTTGGGTTAGGCCAATCTGGTGGCACCGATGTCCCTTGTGCACGTGCAGCAAACCAGCAGATGCAGCCGAGCAATTGCCCTTCTTTTTTTTTTTGGCTGAGAAGGCAAATTTTGCTTCAGGATTACTTATGCAAACAGCTTGCTCTCTGCATGGCTATAAACACTAATTTGGAGACCCACACCAAGCCAAATAGTTGTTTATGAGATGTTTATGAGACGGAGGCCAAATAGGTGTTTATGAGGCAGTGGTAGTGCCAAAGTCAAATAGCACCTCTAAGCGATGACTGGCACAGTACCATCTCTTCAGGCTGAGCTACAGAGGAGAGCTTATTGAATTCGCTGGTGCTTCTGATGAAGCACTCTTTGCAATTAACCCAGTGGTGGGATGGACGGGAAAGAAATGAGCCCTCCCCAGGTTCTGGCAGCTGGGAGCAAGAGGCTCTTTGCAAAGAAGACAGGAAAGCTGGAGAAAGAAGAAGAGCGGGGTACTGAACCCTATGGAGACTCAATGTCCATGATGTCCCTTCCTCATTACTCTGCACAGCCTGAAAGCACAGCTCCTTGTCTGTCCTTATAGTTTGGAGTCATGTAGGAGCTGCAGTGCTGTTTCAGACCTTCCCCCCACTGAGACCTGAGGTCTTATCCTTCTGTAATTTGAGGCCTCCTATGCTTCCAACATTTATTTTTAAGTATGAAATGATTTGGGGCTGTCTACCTGCAGAGGCATTGTATTCTTCACTGGCCTGGGGAGGTCCTATGAAGCTCTTGGACATAAAACCCACATGACTGAGATCCATTAGAGGCTTTATGGGAGAAATACTTTTTATTAATAGCTACCTTTCATCAAAAGGCTAGATGTTCTGGACAGACATTTGTCTAACATTTGTTCTTAAACCCTCTACTGAATGATCTTCTCTGCTTCTAGTTTTCAGCCTCCTTTTTCCCAGACCAGCAAATTCCTTTCTTCTAAGCTTCCTTATAGCTATTTTTTTTCTAAGTACCTCAGCATTTTCCTCTCTCTACTCTGAATCTTTTCCAGCTTGTCTGCATCATTCTTAAAATTGGGTGCCCAAAATTAGATCATTAACTCTGTCCCCTTGTACATGTGCTTTTTCAAGAAATAATTTTTAAATAAGGAACTCCTCCTCTCCTAGTTATTCTTACCTTCAGCTTTTGTAACTCCCCAGTGTCTTTGTAGTCCCTATGAGTATCTCATAGTATCTCAGAAATTACATTAAAGGAGAATCACTTCAAGAAGAGTCTCAGGGAACAGAGTCTCTGACCCTTTCCTTACAAATCCGAATACCTGACTTGCTTGGCTTTGTGGATCAGAGGTCTGAGGTCTGCACTGTGGCCTTTGGGGCAGGTGAAATGCAGCCTGGAAGGTCCCTGGTACAAACTACTCTGGCTGGGATGCAGGTGGAGAATCCAGTTGCTAAAGGGGGAACCTCATTTTGGTTTCCTGTGTAAGTTTTTGTGCCAATGTTGAGGTCCCAGCTGGAGCAGGGAGCTCCTGAGAAGGATCTGATAGAGGAGGGACTATGTCCAAACTTCCCAAAATTAGGAATGGTAGATCCTGGCACAGGAGCTGGAGGTGGTGGGTGGAAGGGGATTGATGGGGAGGATGAAGAAATGTCATTTCAGAGCCTGAGGGGATGCTCTGTCATCAGGAGAAGGCTGCAGGAGGCAGGAGCCTGCCTGGGTCCTGGACAGAGATCCTGCTGCAAACCAGGGTGTCACCTGCTCCAGAGGCAGAGCCCACTTCTTCCCTCCTCTGTCCTCAGTACCAACAAGGTCCTCCAAACAACAAGGTCACAACCCGACCAAAACAAAGTACCCTACCAAACACATATGTCTGTGAAGCAAAGGACAGATCCTATTTAAGCCATGTCATTTAATTCTGGAAGGGGGTCAGATACTATGATAAGAATGTATGACAAAAAGAATTTTTACAAGAATCATCAATTTAAAAATGAGCATAGGAAAGAAGAGATACTGGCTACTGCCCTGTAATAACACTGCAGCTCATGCAATTGCAATAAGAAACTTCCTTTATATTAACTGAACATGCAGGTGTCAGCAACATCGCATCACCCCTAGCTATTTAGATGCTGGATGTTTATTTACACAGCAAAAAGCCACGTGGGAAGGTGTTTTGTCTGTAGTTAGTGAAACCATGTAGCCTTATTTAGAAGAAAGACCTTACCAAGATAAACACAGCTGGTGTTGCAGCACAAGAACACGGGACTGGGGAAAAAAAAATAAAAGGCAAAGATGACGAGCCAGCGTCTTCTCAACCCTTGGTTAGAGGCTGTTGGAGTCATAATTCACCTCAAAGACACAAGAACAAAACCCTAATCATTCCCTCCCACCACGCTAAGATCTGAAAGCTTAGATATTGTGGTGGACACGGCAGGAAATCCTCTGTCAGGTGGTGAGCTGGAGCTTTTGTTGGGCTTCAGGTACGTGGAAGTGAGCAGAGGGTGCGTGCAAGGTTGGTGCCTGCATCATTGCCCTCCGAGCTGCAATTACAGGCTCAGTGTGCCCTTAATAAAACAGAGATTGGCTCATTATTCACATAATCAACTGGAAAATGTATTTCTCAGGCTTGTTCTTTGCTGTATCAAAGCCTTGTTTCTATGTCTCTCCCTTTCTGTCCGTCCCCCCCTCCCCTTCTTGCCCCCGTGAAGCGACCAGGGATGGCTTGCAGTGTAGCCCTTGCCTATGATTAACGTGCTGACCTAGCAATTATTCACATCTGGATGGGTCTTTGTTCTACTTTGAAGTCTCTCAATGACTTCTCTTTCCCCTCACCTGTCTTCATTTTCCCCTCCGCGCCCCTTATCCCACCTCCTCCCTCTCCACCTTGTCTATTACTCCTCAGAAGTGCCAGTGGGCCCAAAATGAAATACAGGACGGACCAGAAATTCCTCGTTAATGGGCCCAGGTGAGCTTGGAGTGGAAAAGGGAAGGTTCAGACCTTGAAGATGACCTTTCCAAAGTGCTTAAGTCAATAACAGTGTGCAGCCCTCCCTAGCCCCTTGTTTATAATTGACAAGGTGGAGATAGACTGGAGGCTCTTTCTTCTCTCCAAGCATGTGAGATCTTTTAATCTTACCCCCTCCAAAAAAAATAAAAGGAGAGGGAGAGGGAAAAAGATGGAGCAAAACGCTGGATGATGGAAGAGATAGGGTAATTGGTTCACCACAGAGTGAGGCTGGGGAGCTGTGACTCGTCCTGAGGTCCTTCTGCGGTGGGAGAAGTGCCGGTTGAGCAGCACCTCCTCTCACAAGTCTTCTTTTGTATGGCAGGGGAGGAGGAGGGGATGCCTCCCTCTTACACATTCTTACATCCAGCTACGGAGGCACATTCACCAGCAACTGGTTAAGAAGAAAGATTAAGGGTTGCGGGGCTTGGGGGAGTGGGAAGTCCCTTTGCTTTGAGGAGATTAACTTTCAAGACGAAGTAAAACACAAGGCGATAGTCTTTCAAAATTGCCTTCCAGCCGTGACAGGCAATGGTTAGATTAATTAGATTACGAATGCTCTTTTATATTCGGCAGATGGGTTGGGACAAGGTGGGGTGGGGGGCTGGGAGAGAAATACTTTTTATTTTTCTTTTTTTTCCCCAGTACTGCTATTTTCTAATGCAGCACAGGTGTTCCCGGCATGCTGCAAAGCCTGGTGGCCAGCAAAAGTCCCCCCAAGGGTCTGAGTGGCCTTTGGAAAGCAAGACTGGAGCAAGCACTGCTGTAGTAGGTCATGGAGAAAAACTGTCCATGGTCTCAAAGGAAGCAGAAACAATAGATATGAACTGTAAGACGTGAGAGGTAACATGATTAACATTAGATTTTCTCCTTTATGTAGAAGTTGTAGGTGAAATGATTGGGGGAAAATGCAAAGTTTTGGTACCCAAGGGATTACATCCAAAGGAAGCTGTGTCTGTTTACATCAGGTTTACATTTACCTATTTTTTATCTTCACCTAACCTTGAGAATTCTTTTTTCCAAGGCTTTCTGGAAGTAAGGAGGAGAAGTAGTCTGCACTTTGTTCCTATGGGCATTGGAAACAGTGGGGACAGAAAAATGCACAGGCTGAGGTTACATATAGGATAGAGAAAGAAAAATGTGGGGTGAAGCCACAAATTAACAAATGTCTTACAAGGGAGACCTGTTGTTCCTGGAGCTTTGCTACTGAATAATTTTACCTGTCTTTAGACATCAAAAAATTTCATGCAAAATAAGACACCTTAGTCTCCATTTATATCCAATTGATAGAAGTAGACATCTCTAAGGGTGCTTCACTGACCTTTAGATGGGATGAAATACTTAGATTCATTCTCCTTAAATGCCTGTGAATGAGGCCAATATGACAGCAGTCACTATTAAATCCCAAACTACAGCAGGACAACCACAGATTTTTTTAATTGATTTCCTACTTTTGACAAACTTGAAGATGTTCCCCTCCAAAACATGCTGTCCATTGGGCATGAGCTCTGACCTACAAGGAGTTTTGCTGATCTTAGTTAACCATCCAAGACATAGACTGTCCATTGATGCTGCTATGGAGCAGTAAGGTCACGAGCTGGTCTCCAGTCTCAGTCCATGAAATGCAGCATCCAGGATCTGAGTCTCCCTCCAGGCTCAAGGTTGCTTGCAATCATCTATGCTTGTCCTTTCAGTGAGAGCAGTCAGGGTTGGGAGACACGGCACAGTGTAAACCACTATGGGGATGGAGTTAGATAGGCCTCAATGTATCGTAAATTATTTATATGCAAATTAGGAAACAGCCAGACTTTGCAGGGACACTATTAGGTTGAAATGCTAAATAACACAGCGACTTGGAGCAATAAAAATAGCAACCTAATGAGAACAAGGAGCTTGAGATCCAAATAGCCCAAACAAGACCTGAAGCTTTAGCCAAAAGATTTGCATACAGGAGGAGCTCTGACTATTGGTCAAGATATTTGTGACACTGAATGCACATGCATTACAAGTGCGGAAACAACTCGTGTAGCCAAACTAGAGGATGCGTAATACAGTGGTGTAGGGCATATTTGGTATTTTAAGGAAACTGCAGCTAGAAAAACCTGGGACATAGTTGTTGGAGGGCTATATCCTACAGCTGGGTCTGTGGGAGGAGGGAACCCGGCGGGATGAGCTAACCACAAGGCCTGTGATAACAGGGTAATGCTTTCTGGTTTAAGCCCTATGAGCTGGAGGAACCTTGTGAAGAAAGACAGTGATGGAGACTCTTGTCACTTCTGTGGGAGCCTCTCCGAGGTGCGATGTGCATGTGTATGGACCATCTCTGCCACCGCTGCCTACCCAGAACTTACTGGTGCCTTCTGACAGGGCGAAGGGACCTCTTAGAAATGTCACCTTGGAGTACTTGTATCAAGAGTGTCCAAGTTTCCAGAAATTCATTGCGTGCCTGCAGGCCACGGGATATTTTCTTCTGATCTCAGGCAGGGAAGAGGGAACTTCGGAAGTAATTCACAGCCAGAAGGTGCATCCCAGGAGCACTGTTGCTCCGTGGTGGGCAGGTTGCGGTGGAGAGCAGCAAGGACACATGATGCAGCAATGCCAGCCTCAACAGCCTCTCCTGGCTCCATTTCCAATATGCTCAGATGGAGCTAGACTTGAACTGTCTGAGACACTGCTTTTTGAAGACCCTGGCTTCCCTGTCCCCCACAGTACAGGTGGACACACTACCTAGGAGGTATATTCTGGTCCCTGCTCCTGGACAATCCGTCACTGTCACCTCTCCTGGCTCCCAACCAGTCCCAGCCAGACATATTATGCTCTGGAGATGACATAAACACCACGTGGGCAATAGACTGAACAACGTCTTCATCTTCCTTCCAGCTCCATCTGCCTGTCATTTTGCCTGTCCTCATTTTCAGTATCACCACGGATGGGCCTAGAAAGCTTTTCCTAGTGGTGTAAGGGAATGTTTGTCCATCATAATGTCCCATCTGCCTGCTTGCAGCTTCTGTTCTTATTTGACCCTGTGTCCCGCTCAGGACCATATCCTTCATATATTGATTGCCTTATTACATTCCTCTGAACTGAGGGACTTAGAGAGCTATGTAGAAATGTGCAGGGAAAGAAAATAACAGGGTAGAAGAAATCTGAATACCAAAGGACTTTTGGCTGGGGAACAGAACCTCATGGATGGATGGTCCTTCTGTTGTAGGCTCTGGTCAGAGTAGCTGACCCAGTCTTGAACATGGGTTGGTTTGAGACTTGACTAGCACCTCTGCATCCCAAACTGCCGTTCAGCACCAGACCAGCCAAATTACAGACTAACCCTAAGCATATCTGGAGGAGTGAATCAGTTGATCGTGACTGGGTAGATTACTCCGCTTTTTTTTCTTGAGCTCTTGTTTTTAAATTTAAACCAGTATGCTGGTACCCTGTGATGATACAGCCCAATCTGTTGACTTTATCTCTTAATTATTGCAGAATTAAAGGTGCATTTATAAGGCTTTTAGAAGGAGCCTATGCTCTGCCACTGGCCCTGGAGATGAACCGACCTAGTGACTTTTATCTCCCTTCCAACCAATGCAAAACCCCTCTTTTCTCTTCAGCTTCCAAACCTGCCTGTAAATAACCCACCTTGAAATAACCCCCCTGACCCTCCCTCCTGCCCTCCACACTCCTTCCACTCGGCTTTCTTCCTGTAATAGGTCTGAAAAGGTTGAAAGGTGCTGAACTCTTGTGTGGGGAATTCAGCTTTAAAGACCCTGAACTTTTAGATTCCCTGAGGGGTGCAGAGGAGGGGAGGAGAAGGAAAGGGGGGGGGGGTGTCTTGTGCTTTAGCACAGTGACCTAAATGATACATCTTATGTACATGTCATGTCAAATGTCATCTCTAGGGCTGGAAGTACTCCGAATAACCTGTTTGGTCAGTAGAGGACTGAAAATACTTAGCTGCAAGCCATCGCTTTGAGAAAGTCCTGCCTTTTATACTTCCTTCTGTATTTATTTATAGGCTGGGGATTTTTTTTCCTCTCCTTGCGCAAGATCCACCAACTGGCTTTTTCTCCAGCAGATAGCAGAACTGTTTGATGAGCAAACAGCAGCTGCAAAACAGGAAGCAAACAGGGAACCTCATTACTAGGTCATTTCTTGGGATCAGGAATGAGAAACTGTGCCCAAGGACAATAGCTAAAGGCAGCAGCTTGAGCAGTTTCTTTTGACTGGGCTCCACAAGGAGAGGGATGCTCAGCTGGGACCCTCCATCAGAGCCTTGCACCCTGTGTCTTGCAAAGCTGAGGAGTGGTACCAGCATTGTGGCCATCGTCCATGAGAGTGCTGGTTTCAAGGCTTGGGAAAGCCTTGTCGGCTAGGATAAATGTCCAGCTTTTGAACAGGTGATGTTTGGGATGCTATTAAACAGGGAGGGAGAAGATGCTGAAGCAAAACCTGGGTCATAGCCTGATGGAGGGAAAATCTTTTGGTCTGTGCTGTGGTGGAGAGCAGACTAAATGCTTGTTACAACCCCCCAGGCCCTCTCCGAACTGCAGTTCCCTTTCTCTTACCCATCACTGCATGCTAAGCCTTCCTCTGTACCCATCACCAGCAAAATAAATGGATGCAAAGCAAGAATTGTTATGTGCCCAGTATGGTCTGATCTTGTATAGGGGAATCAGGCCTACTGAAATAGGAATAATAAATACAGAACTGGGTATTTCACTCTTAGCATTGATTTCTGTGCCTTTCCAATGGGAGATGCAGGTTTCCATCTCAGCAAAATTTTGATCTGTCCTGACAGCTGGGCAGTGTTACATGGTGGGATTATTGCATCTAGCAGGCTGGCTGAAAGGTTTTTGGTTTTGTTTTTGGTTTTTTTTTCTGGGTGGTAGGAACTCAAAACTTGGAAGTCAGATATGTGAACTTCTGTTCAAGAGCTTAAACCCCATCAGAGTGAGAAGGTGGCCAACAAGCTGGAATGGCTTTGCCAACAGTATTGTGGACACATCTGAGAGGGGTTTTTTCCTGTACCAGTTTTCCAGAGGACAAGCAAACTCTTGCAAAAGAGCTGTCTGATCACTATTCCGGCACAGCAGAGATTTCCAGGGGAAGACTTTTCCTAACTTTGTGCTGCCTTTTGCCCTTTTACCAGCAGGATGCAATTCATACTTTGGGTTTCAAGTGAGAACGAGAAGTTAGATTAAGCCTTCCCAGCAACTCCTATCAAAAAAGTTGTTTTTTTTTTAAAACATACATCTACATGGTGATGGAATTCCCTTGGCTTTTTGATAAATGCTTTGAACTTCCAGATGTTCTTGGGAAGAGAAGGAACATCAAAGACATGTCTGCAAAGGCCATTTGTGTACCTGAGCAGATCAGGGCTCTGTTCTTCTCCTGAGGTGCCTCTGTGAGGCTGTGCAGGGGGACTGGGGAGGGTGAGAGTCTGAATTTAGTAATGAGAGACAAAAAAGTCATCACAGGGAACCCTACCAAAAAAAGCCAAATGCACCCAAGCACCTTCCTATAATGTAAAATCAATGTGCATATTAAGAAAGCAATGTCATTTCTGGAATCTCACAAAGCTACCTAGCGGCTCTTCACCCTCTTGGAGCTGGAATGCCAGTTTTATCCTGGACTTTACAGTTTTCTGTTTGAAGCAATGATTTAGAGTGATAGGAAGAACCACAATTTCTCCTGAACTTTACCTGTGGTACGTGGTGGTTTTTTGCTTTCCTGTGTTTGGTTAAAATTCAGTGTGCAGAGTATCACACTACAAAACCTCATGGTCTTTTTTTAGTCTTCAATTCCTGTATGTTTATGAAGTGCTAAAGAAAATTAATATCCTTGCTTATAAGTGCTTAAATATAAGACACTTGCTTGGTAAAACATGTCTGGGCCAACTTAGCTCCTATTCATCCTAACAAGACTGAATTATACATTTATAAGTAAGTGCTTTTTAGGGATTTTGCAGAAATGTGAGGAATAATCTGATTTAATACATGGTGAAACATCTCAGTAGGGAATACAAGGATGAATAATAACAAAAGGAATCATTATAGCATGGTCCAGGTGTTTGTTTAAGTATTCAAACCATAGTAATAGCTGCCTCACTCGTATCCAAAACATCTGCAAACAATGACTTAGATGGACACATTCACAGAGCAATTTAAAGTGGAGGATATGTTGGGAGGTCCATGACCAACCTCCCACTCAAACAGAACCAGTCTCCAAGTTAGATCCGACTTTAACATTAGATCCACTTCCTTGGGGCAAATTTTGAGTATCTCCAAGTAGAAGGGTGTTGCACCCTGAAACACCTCCCTGGTGCAGGGTGCACTCAGCATAGCATGGTTTCCCAGGCCTTTGAGTCTCTAACCACAAACTGGCAGCAAAAGAACCACAATATGGTGCAGACACAGACCTCTCTGCATGCAAGAGTCATGGCTTGGTCAAGGAATAGGACACAGGAAAGATGGGAACCATCAGGAGAAGCCTTGGTGACAGCAGCAGGAGAAAATGAAGGCACTGCGCACTCCAGTGGATGGTGCGGTAGGCAAGGCTTGTTACGCAGGGAGGTCTGCGTGTCCTCCCAGTCCAGCTCACCTCCACTTTGGCCAGCTCACCTCCAGGGAGGTCCCCAGCGTGATGGTGGCATTGGTTGATGCTGCCCAGCACGAGCTTTCCATAGCCATGAGACTGGCTCCCTCTGGAAAACATGAAGGATGGTTTTAAATCTGTGGGACTAAAGGAAATTGTCTTTTTATGAATATTGGTTTGGGCTCCTAAGTTGCGTCTTCCTTGTGGTCATCAAGGTTGGCCTTTAGCTGTTGGAAAAGAAAGGGAGGGAGAAAGAGAGAGAGGGAGAGGAAGAAAGCAAGGTGGCAAGACAGAAGAAGAAAAAAATAAGAAGATGACACCTGGTAAGGTGACACAAGGAGCCTGGGGCTTTGCAAACAGCTGCAAGTATTAGGAAATGCTCGGAAAACCCCAAGAGATGGCAACATGGTAGAAATCCAGCTGCAGGGTGGAACAGGGCTGGTGTGGCTTCTCTTGGGAATTCAGGAGAATGTCCTGTGTTCTGTGATAGACTGGCCTTTTTATCAAACTTCACTGAAGATACTTTTCCATCTATCACTGTTCTTCAAGGCCCCACAACATCTCAGTACCAGCTGCCTCCCAGCCATGCGCAGAGGGACATTGCATTGTGCCAGGTCCTTTGCTAGGTCCTTCCACAAGTGCTTGAACTGTCTTACAACAATTAATGTTTCAAATTATGAAACAGCAACCATTTATTTGCTGAGAAAGACAAACAAAGGATGGCACTAAGGTTGGGACACTACCTGTGAGTGAGAGAGAGGGGAAGAGGCTCTCGTGTCACAGATTTCTTGGATGACCTTGGGTGGGTCACTTACCCTCAATTGGTGTCTTGGTTTTAAAATTCGGCGCTGGTATTGCTTCCCTGGCTCAGAAAGGATGAATGAAGATGACCAGGTGAGGCTGTAAGGCTCAGACAGGAAGGGTGGAAGGGCTGTGCAGGGGCTTGGAGCCAGCAAGGAGCCACCTCACCTGGTGGGTCCATGTGTGAAGACAGTGTTCCCCCTGCAGGGAGCTCGCCGCAGCTCCAGAGTCTTCAGTGCCTGTCTATTTATGGGGGAAAGCAAAATCATTTAGGCAGCCAGGAGAGCAGAACTGCATGATTTATCATGGGGAAAATCCACAACTGCCGCTGCTGTTGCTTAAATAATTGCTAAGGCTGTTGTGGCATAAGGTAGGAATGACTTGGAAAGCAGCATCTCTTTCTTTTGAAATCAGAGCTTCTGTAAATGCTTCCTGCATGTTGTGACTGCAGAGGTGAACTGCCCTTTTTCATTTTTGGCTGCTTTTGTTTTCTCCTTTTTTTCCCCTCTTAGCTTCCTGAGAAGAAAGTATCGCTTGCAGACAAACAATAGAAACAAAATCAGGGGGGTTGAAACTTAAAGGATCTGATAGCACAGATTAATTGCTTTCCAGTTCCAGAGCTGAAGTGATTGGGGAAGGGGAAATGAAGGACATACTTCTGCGGCTTATTGGGAGAGAGAAGGTGTTCAGGGATCTGGAGTGGGTCTGGGGAGAGTTGCTAACATTGGGTTGAGAACATCCACCTGAATAGTCATTTCAGAACCACTGTAGTGTCTCCTGCCTCTCTTTCCTATGCTTTTGTGTCCAGTTTCAGGGAGAGGAGTTTGCTCAGTGGAGCTGGGAGAATGCACAGCCTGGAACCAGGGTCTTGAGGAAAGCTTGGGGGGTGTTGAATTATTTTGCCCATTTTCATAGGAAATGGGAGATAAAACCACTGAAAATGAGGGGGGAAGAGCGATAACCATTGTGTGAAAATTGGAAAGGGCTCAAAGACACCAAAAAAAAAAAAAAGAAAGAACCCCAAACCATTCCCCTCCCCCCCATTAAATACTCTGACCTGAGAAGGGTTTGAGGACAGGAACAGAGAGGAAAGGATGAGAAACAGGCTGGTGATCCAGCCACTTGGCAGGCTTTTCCAAAGCCTGAGTGACCTCTGGGATGCGGGAAGGATCTGTGGATCATCAAGGACAACCTTGACCTCTCCCTGGACGAGAAAACCAGGCATCCATTTGTGTACTTAGGACCTGCAAGCATATCTTATGCTAAAGAGCATTTGATTTTGAAGAAAAGTTCAAGGTTCAGCCTAAATTTGGGGGACAGAGGATGGGGAAAGGGATGGAAGAAGGGTGTCTAAATTACTTGGGATGCCTGGGTCTTCTCACTGAGCATAGGGAGGGCCTAGGTGGATCAGGAGGTTGGACCTTAGATGGTGGATGCTGGATCTGATCTCCTAGACTCTGTGCAAGTGGGAGCAATCCAGCTGCAAACTTGATGCCTCACGGTGAAACAGAAGATTTTCTTTATTCAGCAAAGGCCCACCCTTAAAACGAGTAAAAAAACAATAAAAAGGGCTGTGGCACTGTGAAAACTAAAGGTGATGTTCTTAATCAGCTAAATGAATGGAAAATAAATGGCTCTGAACTGATGGCAACAAAGTCAGTTTCATTTTTTTCACACATTTTAAACTTCCATTTTAAAAAAAAGTTTAAACAGAAATATTTTTAATAACAAAAATGGCATTGAGCCATGTTGAAGATCAGAAAACATACTTCCTCCTTTGAAAATGCTGAAATGAAACATTTCTATTTTCCTCTGACTGTCCACAGATTTTTTCCCCTACAAAACAAAATGAAACAAACCCAAACCTACCAGTTAAACTGTCACAGTCTTGCAATGTATTTCAGGACCAGGGATATGGGGCAAAAAAAAAAAAGGTAAAGAAAAGTAACTTTGCCAGGCTCTTGTTTTCACTGCAAGAATTACCAGTGCCCAATCTGAGCCTGTCTGCAGGAAAACAAGAGGAATTTTGCTACAAAACTTGTGGGTTTGGGTTTGCTTTATCTGGGGACATACATCTGGGATGCGCCAGCCAGCTGCTGCCCAAACAGCCCCTGCACGATGTTGCGATGCTCACCAACATCAAAGGCCAAATTATTCGACCTGGAGTGTGACATGTCCCCAGCTTGGGAAAACAGTTCAAATAGCCCCCACCACAGCGGTAGGGACGTATAGATATGCAGGAACGCCATCCTTCTGGGTTGTTCGCCTTGGCAGGGGGAAAGCGGTGTTATGGCCGTTGGGTTTTGTGTGCGTCGGAGGGAGCTGATTGCTCTGAAAGCCACCCCCAACCCTTTTATATGGTCATTAGGAGACCTGAATGGGGGAGGCTGTGGGGGCTTCTCACGCCTCCAGCCCAATCCAGCCAGCAGCCCCTCTCTCAAGTACCTGCTAACAGGTCGACTTGCCTTTGGTCTCAGTCAGGTCTCAGCGGAGACCGGGCACCATTTCCTAGGCTAATAGGTGTGAGGGGAGTCAAGAATTTCACTCTTTTTTTTTTTTTTTTTAGGTCTTTTCAAGGCAGGCTATAAACCTCTTGTTTTCCTCCTCCTTCTCCGGGTTTGTTTCTCTGTTTCCTCTCCCCCCCCCCCGCCCCAGGTGGTGTTAAAAGTCAACAAGACCCTTTATCTCAGGGCTGGCCTTTTTCCCTCTGCGATGCTGGAGCAAATCCACATTGCTGAGGAGGTGGCAGTCCTACATCCTTTCAGTCTTTCCAGGTCCTCACAGGGACTTCCCCCACATTTTGCTGGGGCAGATGATACCCAGGTTTGGGGCAGGGTCCCCGTTAGGCAAATTGCAGCCAGGCAGGGCTGACAATCCCCATTTCACCTTCGGTTTGCAGCGGTGCAGCTCAAGAAATGTCGCATGATGAGCTGCAGAGCTGAGGACAACCTGGCTGTGAGCGAAGTCAGGGGCCGGCAACTGGATTTCCCCCTCCTGCTCTGGGTTACTCTCCAACCACTGGAGGTTGAACTGGAGGGATCCCAGTTTGTCTTGTAGCTCCTGATTCACCAGCCAAGCACCCAGAGCGGCAAAACTGGTGCATTAGGAACCCGGTTGACAGCCTGGCATGGGGCTGATTCTGCTCTTTGTTTGCTTGTTCCCAGTGGAACAAAGTGGCTGTGAGCTATTTTCCCAGTGCAGCAGGAGCAAGGAGGGATCATGCCCAAATCTGAGGCTGATTCAGTGGTTTTGGCTCAGATCATGGCTGTGGCTCCCCTCACCAACCTTTTCTTTTTTAAAATTCAAATGGCCCAGATCTGGAATATGATTTTCTGCTCTCTCAGAATGTTGACGATGGAGTGAATATTCCTTACTGTTACCTTTTCCCTATAGGAATTGCTGGATGCTGTTGAGAAAAAGTTGGTATTTGCTGATCAGCTCTGCAAAGACCTTCTCCTTCAGAGGAGGTAATTTGGGCTCTGCTCTCTAAAGACTTGATTTCAGTGCTGTGGCTGCTGGAAAGCATTAGGGCTGCTCTGCTTCTTTGCTCTTTTCCAGACAATGGAGACGTAGCTCTGATGTCCTACTGAGTCCTTACCCCTGGCCATGGGAAAGAAGGATTTGATGGTCCATGCACCAGGTAAATGCCTTGGTTTCTCTAACCACCACAGTAAAAAAGATATTTATCAGCAGCTCCTCAGGTTCCTGGGTGGAGGGTGATTTCAGAAGAGTGTATGTGAGTGACCAGGTCTGTGTGCCACGCAGCTCAGCTGGTTTTGTCTTCTAGCACGTCTTCCTGCCTCAGTTTCTCCTCTGGCAAAACAGGGTGATGAGGCACAGCTCTGAGCTGAACTTCAGGAGCTGCAATGCAGCTTTGTTTAAAAGGGCTTTAAGCTCTCTCCCCTCCTGTATTACAGTGGGTTTTTTTACCCCACTACAGGAGATGAATCAGACCTCCAGACATTTTCTATTTCAGGGTGGGTTTTTCTCATTGCAGACTTGACTTTTAACTCTTCCCTATGCTGTTTCTAACACTGGGAAGGGGAGTGGCAGGATCCAGAGGTCTCTTCCAAACACCTTCTCCTCTTGGAGACTCTTCCTACTTCTTACCTCTTCCCCTCTTGACAGCATCATTCATCCTCCTTGCCCCGGTGCAGTGACAGGCTGAAACACCAAAGCCCTTTGCAGGGGTAGGCAGGGAAAAAAATTCCCTCTGTGATGCTCAGAAAACTCCCATCAAAAATGTCCTCCAGAGGGACACCTGGAGACATTTCTTACAGAAAGCCTTAGACCTTGTGGAAAAGCAGCAGTCCAACAGTGGTGAAGAACTATAAAAAATTCCTATTATCAGGGAACCCTAAAGGAGGGCCTTTCACACCTGGATAAGACAGGGCTCAAGATAGCAAGGGATAGTCCGGGCTTAGACAAAAGCTTGGCAGTGTCACTCCTCTAACTGCATTAGCTTCCCCAGAAGAGTAACAGACACTTTACTCTTGCCATTGGCTTCCCTCAGCCATTTAGACTGGAAGACCCTCCAAATAGCTTAGATGCCTCCTGTTGAGGGCAATGCAAGATAATATCTTTGCGGACATGAAGCCAGGGACACTGTCACTTCAAAACCTTGGAAAAATGAAGATGAACTCTTAAGAGTGTCTCTAAATTTCCATGTCCAGCAGAGATGAATGTTCTTTCTTGATTGCTGCTTGGAGAGCAGCAGATTCCTCTCTCATGCATTTTTGGTCACCACTGTGGAGGTGATGGGGACTGGGGGATTCTTTGGGAAGTACAATGTTCTTTAGGTGTGCGGCATGCAGAGGGTTAATTGTATTAGAGCAAATACCTGAGGAATTAATAATGATTTGCTGCTCATCAGGCAGCCTTCCTTGAGAAATGTAACGCAAGAAAAAACACGTTAGGAAATGCCAGAAAAATGCAGTGAAAAAAAGAAATTATGGGTGTGTGGGGGTGGTGGTGAAGAAGCAGTCTGGGACCTCAAATAGGCTCGGTCCAGAAGTCACGCAAGAAGTCTTGATTGCCTGCTGGATGGGGTCACCCAGCACCCCTAGAGCCTCACTCTGCCCTTTGCTCAACTCCACCAGCCTCCTGGAGACTAAAGGGATGTGGGGCCTTTCATGCAGGGCACAACCTGGCTTGCTGAGGTGCTGCAGCTCCATCAGAGGAGCCTGGGGAAAGCATCCATCCGTGCTGGGAAGGAGAGGTGCAACTGTGGTATGATGAGCATTCGTGCTGAGGATGGATCACCTGGGTTCCCATCAGAGTGAAAACAAGGGATGCAAACCCAATGCAAGCCACATGCAGCTGTCGTGTAATGTTCCCATCTGGGGAACTCCTTGCTGCAGGATGCTACTGTGCTGTCATAAAGAAGACAGGAAAAAAAAAAAAAAAAGGGAAAAAAAGAGAAGAAAACAAAAAGAGAAGTAAAGTGACTTAGAGGACTGGTAGAAACATCTGAAGGTCTACTTGGACCTCTGAGGGCTTAAAAATGCTCGTGTTTCAGGGTATAGGGAGGTGAAGTAGGAGTGTTTAGCAACTAACCCTAATTTTGCACATGAAGGCATAAACATAGACAGCCACCTTGGTGTGGGAGCATCTCTGAAGCTTTAATGTCCATACCACCATAGGATGTCCTTGGAGGGACAGCTGTGCTGTGAACCCCATTGCATGGAGAGGGGAGCCAAGAGGCAGGGAGGTGGCTGAGCAATTTGGCATGACACATGCAGATAGTCCGCATCCGCCCCAGGCCTGAACCACATCTCCACAATAGCCCCCTTATTCCGTCTCCGGGCACTCGTCCAGCTTGCCACGATGATGCCCTGCCAGGGAAGTTGGGTGTCGGAGGGTGGTGGGGATTGGGCAACATGAGACATTCCTGTTTGGCATCCCATCCTCCATGGGGGCTGTCCGTAGTCCCCCGTTGCTTTTCTTTGTAGAGTGAAACCCTTTGGTTTACATCAGTCCCGCATTGTGCTCCTCGTGCGTGGTGGTTCCCACCGCTGCCTTTCCCTAAGGTGGGGCTGGTAGTAGCTTGAGACCTGCTTGTGAACAGCTATTTTGTCAGCAAAAGACAAGAGACTTGTTCCGATGGGCACCAAACCAGGGACATCCACAAGGGCAGGGTTTTTTTTTCCCTCCCTTTTTGGAGTCTTTTGGAGTACCTACCCTAATTATTAGGCAAGCCAGCAACGCCAAAGCAATCTGCTGCCTGTCTTCTGCTTTCTCTCCCGTCCTCTTCCCCGCTGAAGTGCAAGCTCTGTCTTTGGTGGGTTGGAAGCGGCCCATATCAGCTGGATATCAGCTTCCCTATCAGAGAACTGACGGAGTTGTTTTTGGTGTCGAGGTATATTTTTCGATAGCCAAGGTGCTGCTCCCAACTTCCTTGTCTGTCACCCGCTCGGAGGAGGAAGTTGCCTCACGCGTTTGATTCGAAGCCAGCCCGTTGATGGAGCGATGCTTCTTTCTTGCCGGGCTGGAAGCTCGTGCTGCTGCCAAACAGCTGATGAGCTGCTTCTCAGCCATCTCTTTCTCTGCCTTTCGCTAGGCGTGATTTTTGTCTTGATACCAGAGAGCCTTTGGAGCACAGGGGATGTCTGATTTTGAGAAGAAATTTGCAATTGTAACTGTGACCAAAAAACATGGGCTAGAAAGAAAGTATCTGGTTACTTCCCAGACACCTATTTCATCGATCTTGCTGAATAACAGAATTAATTTAATTAACATACAGGAACCTGCACCAGCCTTAAAATGCAGAGATTGGACCCTGGCCCTCAGATTTGCAGGGCTGATATAATCCTTCCTACATGACTTTTCCCAAAACTACCATCCCTGTGAGGAAAGCAGGAAAAAAAAAGAAATCAGAACAATTTGTGTCCATTTACAGACCTGTGGTTCAACACCCCAGCTCATTCTCTCCTTTCTAATTGCTGCTTTCTTCTCTTCTCGGGCTCCTTTGTTTCTCTCTGCAAGCAGCCACAGCTTTCAGATGTTTTAGGGTCATTCCTCCATGTGTTGCAATGTTAATTATTTCTTCTGCCCTAATTCAGTTTTACATATCACTCCCAGCCACACAGGCCATGTAACGCACACAAGCACGGTCTCTGCATTCACATGATAAAACCTCCCCACGGACACATGCAGGACAACACAAAGCCGTAGGATCCCGACGCCAGCGAGCAGACCACAATTTCTGTCGTGCTGCCGTCGCTTCGTAATTGTGCCATCTTAATTAGAGGGTTTCCAAAGCTATAAATGTGGTGGAGCCGTGTACCAAATTTGCCCCCACTAATGCTTTGAAATTATGAAGATAGCATTGATAATAATTGCCAAGACTCTCTTTTTTGACATTTATTACGGCCTATCTGCAGCATCCAAAATATGTTAAGTGGAAAATACTCCAAAGACTTTCCGGTTAATGAATGATTTGTGAAAAGCTCTCTCTTCCAGAAATGACCAATATTAGAATCGGTGCTGATGTCATGTAACAGCTCCCATTCAGAAAAGCTATTGAAAACAGTCCAAATTCCTCAGAACTGTTAAATCTCTTTTAATTTATCCTCTTTGTGTATATATAAGCTGTGGGGGTTTTGTTTGTTTGTTTATTTCCCTCTTGTGGAGAGTAAGTTTTAATTTAATTTGCATGTTGGGTTGCTGCTCTTTTTGTCTTGCATTTAATATATTCAGAGCATATGGGGAGCCTGAGGTTTGGAGGCAGCGGAGAAAGAGATTGTTTCTATTGATGAATGTAGCTTTCAGAAAAGAAACGAAAAAGTTGGGGAAAATAAATTCCATGAGTACTAGCACAGACAAGGAAAAAGCAGATTTTTTTCCTTGCATTTTTACTAGGCAAGATAAGCAAAAAGCCTGTCCTTCCTCTTTTTGGTTTTTTTTAATGACATCTTCTTTAATAAAAAATATTGCAGTGATGGCAAGAAAAAAAATGTAGGCAGGGTTTAAGGTAGGTCCCAAGGAAAGATTAATCAGAAGAATGCATGGGGACATGCAGCTCCCATCCAAAAATATACTGGAAAATGAATATAGAGAAACTTATGCAGAGTTCTCCATGTACAACATTGGGTCTTGTGTATTCGGACAGTGTTTTGCAACCTGAGGGCTGTCTATGAGGATGAGGGTGCGTGGGATGGGGATGCATTGACGTAGCATGTTTTCTGATACGTAAAACACTCTTCCATATCACTTCTTCCCTCTCCCCTCCTCAAACTTGCTTCTTTTCAAAGTGACATTTCTAATTTCATGTTTTAGAGCCTGAAATGAGCAATGTGTTATGAAGAGGAGGTTTCCTCCAAGCTGAAGAAGGTGGTAATGCTGAGGACTCCTTGCTGAGGACCCTTGTCTCTCCTAAAGAAGGATCTAGTATTTTTCAAGGGGAAAAAAAAAAGCTGTATGAAGGCTTGTCCCTGGGCATGAAAGGGCTATGTGATCTAATGAGATTTTGCCATCCTGAGCTGCTGATATGGTTAGAAGACACGCTGTTGCCTTGCACCCGGAATTGACCTTGCCAACTCTCTCTCAGGAGCCTTTGCAATGGTCTTTGGGAACGTGTGTCCAAATCCAGACTTGCCTTTCAAAACGAAAGAGGAGGGTCCCTAAAAGGTACCTCGAGGATGTTTATGTTTCTCTTCCCTCCCCCCGAAAAATACACATTTAGGCAATGCATCTGTCTCCCGCCCAAGGGATGCATTTGGGGGATGCAAGAAACGGGGAGAGGTGATGCTCAGGGATGCCCAGTTGAGGGTCAAACGTCTGCATTTCCCGCTTAATGCTGGAGACCTGTCTCCGCTCCGACGTGAATTCCTGGGGACAATGCGAGCCGCCCCCGGCCGATGAAAGGCTCCTGTCCTGCTGGGTCTTCGGGGAGATAACCCCGACAAAACCCCTGCAAGCCTCCGCCGAGCGCCTACAGCCCTCCCCCCCGGGGAACCCGGAGGATTGTATCCCCCGTGTTTGCAATTTGTGTGTGTGGCACCATTAAGAATTGATATGCTCGATATGAATGGCGATACTTCAAAACGCCTGAATAGACCCGGTGGGGGGGGGGGGGGGGGGGGGGGGGGGGGGGGGGGGGGGGGGGGGGGGGGGGGGGGGGGGGGG
>JANZLQ010000078.1:42440351-42500770 GCA_026212715.1 Elanus axillaris
CCCCCCCCCCCCAAAAAAAAACATTGTTGAAAAAGTCCCCTACTCAGCCTGGGAGGGAAAGTTTGTGTATCAATCTAGTTTTATAATAGTGTAATTTAGTGTCTAGGCCCGGGCTCTGGTGGTGATATTGTACTGCAATGAATGAAACAGAGGACTCCAGGCTGAGCAAGAGCTCGAGGACCCGGCTGGCTCTATTCAGGCCAAACTAATCGGCTTCAGCTCAGCTCTCCGCCAAAGCTCCCCTCTCAGTAGTGGGTTTTTCTCTGGGTTTTTGTTACTGTTTCTTAAAGAGCTCAGCTGGCTGCTGAGGCTGAAAAGAATCAAATTATTAAAGATTTTGTGGAAAATCCAGTGAGAATGGGCCCATGCAAGAATAATAGCATTGTGCCACCGTGGGCCATTCCCAGCTTCCAGTCGGGAGAAATTGTCAACTCTGTCTTTGTTTTCTTAACCCTTTCAATGGAAACAAAATAATATTTAGCTCAGCACAAAATACCTTCTTTTTAATTTCTAATCCTTTCAGGTTCTTTTTTTTTTTTGCCTTCCCCCCTTCTCCTCCTCCTCTTCCTCCCTCCCTCCTTCGCTCCCTCCCTCTCTTTTTCTCTCTCTCCCTCTCCATCTTTTTGTTGGCTATCCTCTGAAATACATTTATATACCTCATACATTCCCCTTTTGCTTGCCAGTTGGCCAGAGGGGCATCTGTTATCAGGAAAGCCCCTTCTTTTTTAAACAGGATGTAAAATGGGTGGTTAAATCTTTCTTAACAGTCACCACCAGAAAGGGGAAACATTTTCTTTCAAGCTTCTATTTTTTAAATTTATAAGCGATTAATAAATCATTAGTATGTTGTTCAAAGGGCTGGCTATGTGATGTGTCATGCTTTTAAATGTCTATACATATTAAATTTCAAAAAGTATTGAACTGGGCATTGTAATGTCATTAATGAACAGAAGGGAAAAGTCTGCCTGTCTGTCTGTCCATCCTCAGTCCATCAGGGTAGATATAGACAAGAAGTTTAATCACTCTCGTCCTCTTTTATTTAGAGACTAAGTAGCTTCCCATTCGTGAGCCATATCTTTTCTTGGCTCTTTCTCCGCTGCATGCACCGATCCTAAACGCATCGAGGAGCAGCATTGTCTCGGTGATGGGAGGAAAAGGCCCCCGGCTATGGCGTGGACGTCGGACCCAGCTGGGCTGCAGGTCTCTCCAGGTTGCAGAACAACTGGGTGTGGGGAACTTGGCTGCACCCCATCTTTGCAGGGAAGACGAAAGCCCACGGCCACAGATCCTTTGTGTGGGGAAGGCAAAGCCACTGCCACCTTTTCAAGGCTTTCTCAGGAATGGAGCAGCAGAAGGAGAAGGGATGAAAAAAAAATATAAAAATTGTCAAAACAAACCCCCTCCATACCAACCAGCTGGCACCAGGGATGGGGTGACAAAGCGTGACACCAGATCTGCTCCTGGTGTAAACTTGACGCCAGCAGAGTTAGGCGGATGTAAACCGGACGAGCCTGTAACCCGCCGAGTTATAATGTTGATAGCAAGCTCGGTATTAGGGTATGGGAGTGAAAATTAAGGGACAAAAGGGTACTCACTGTCCCATTGTGGGAGATTCCTCTAATCAGGATATTCTCCCTCAACTTTGCTCCACTCTAACCTATTGACAACAGAACTAGGTCATCTTGGTGAATAGGGTAGATTTTCTGCCGCCTCAGTGTCTTTGAGGCTGGAAGGGATTGTGTGTTCAGTGTTACAAACAGACCTTCTGTCTTTATTTCCCGACCAGCAGCGCGCCGCTTAACAAGGAGAACTGGACCAGCCATTTTTCCCGTAACAAATGGAGGGTCCCATCCAAGCCGTCCTTGCCAGTTGGCTTTCAGACAGGGGAAGCTTATTCATGTTTTTAGACCTCAGCCAAGTTCAGTCAGGAAGCCTGAGATGTTTTAAACTGGGGGAAAGGCAGGGGTATCCAGGGCTCCCCTGCCAGCTAGGAGGAGGAGGAGGAGGGCGCTGCATTCTTTTGGTATTTTCTTGAGTTGGGTCTTTTTTATTTTTTGTGCAATCCCAAGATAGAGTTGTCTCTCTCTATCTCTGGCATAACGCTGGCTTGGGATGGAAGTGTGCAAGGTTGTTTTTTTTTCTTATCCTGGCGCTCCTCAAGAGGACAAGTCCACCCCTGCTTGCTTGAATCACCTACAACGGTGGGAGAAGAACGGAGGATGTGTGCTGAGGTTGCTAGTGGTGAGGGATCTCACAGGTGAGTCACCACCAGTGTAGGTGGATATTACAGTTCAGCCCAAGACACTAAAATGTCTTGTGATGAGCCAGACACAGAAAAGCTGTTGATTTTTCTTCCTTTGGAGAAGATGTTTATTCCCTATCCCACCCTAGGATGTTTCCTTTTCAGCTGTTTGCTTCGGGGAAGAACAGAGAGAGCATCATCATGCTTTCCATCTGAGATCATGGTGCAATGTCCCAGAAAAACATTTGCACCACCTTTGTGTAATGTTGCTCCTGGCCCTTTTCAAGTGTAAAGACATCCTCAGATCTTTCAGGATAGATGATAAGAAAATTCCCTTGTAAAGAATAGCATTACCCTGTCCTAGAGATCCCATAGACATTAGCTCATGGCCTTACACCCATTTTCCTAGTTAGCCAAACCTCATCTCCATTACTATGAATGAGTGGCTGGTGTCCGGGATCTTTCTCTGCCCATTTTCAGGCATCATACAGAAATGTCAGCTATACCTTGCTGAACAGCCACCTTCTGTGGATATGCAGGAGAGAGCACCCTGCACTGTCCCTCAGGTGCCTCATGACTTTCCCTACTGTGATCCCTACTTCCGACCCCACAGCCACTCCTCAGCACCCCCGTTTGGGACATCTGCGATCAGGATGAAGAGAGAACACCTGGATGGGGCTAAACAGGGATGACTGACTCAATGGAGTTGGATGGAGCAAAACCTTCTCAAGGACGTGTCTCATCTTGGTAACACTCGGCCGCCTTATTCGCAAGCTTGGAGATCAGATGAGGAGGGTCAGGAGGAGAAGGGATCCTTCTCAAAGTATCCTGTTTCTTGTGGTCATCTTAAATTTCCTCTTTTGTCTGCTCTTGAGGACAAGTTTTGGGGCTCAGGGGACTTTTGGTCTGATCCATTAGAGCTGTTCTCGAGCTGTAGGATGCTCATATAATGGCTACAGACGGTGCTGAAGATATTGTAATACAGAAGACAATGTGTCCTAAACTTGGCTATATGCCTGGATTGGAAATTAAAGGCAAATAAGGCAACCTAAGCTCTGGAACTGCATCAAAGGCAAATCCAGGCTAAATGGGAAGGATCCAATTTCACAGTTAAGTTTGTTAAAGAGGTGGGTGGTGGTTGCTGGTGGTGCGCGCGTCCCTTTATTAACAATTTAAAAATGAAAGGTCCCTGCCTGGAGATAACTGGAGGATCAGACCTTTTTCTGGCTGCCTTGCCAGAAGTAATTTTTAGTCATGCAAGGTTCCTGCTAAAATTGAGAGAGCTACTTGCACGTGTAAGGACCGTCCTGGATAAAGAGAATATAATGGCAAAGATGATGGGAAAATTGCGAAGACAGTAAGACATGCTTGGCAGACCCAGCATAGCAGAAAATAATCCTACAAATCTAGCTCTTTCTTTTTCACTTGTAGTGAAAAGTGTAGTAGGGTCGTTGTAGGGTAGTTTGCAAGCAAAAAATTCCCAGCCAGAATTTATTCAGCTGCTCATTCACGCCAATGTGTTTCTCATTTTGGATGGCTTCTGAATTTTTCTGGAATAAATTATACTTCAGCATGTGCCCCTTGCACAGAGCCTCTGACTGCTTTCCCTGAAGTACATGCTGGTTAAGGATGACAATTTGCAGAAGAGAATTTGACAGATGATTTTTTTTGGTGCAAATCATAATGTCATCATTACCGGGTAATCATTAAAGTGAGAGTTTGTAGAGCTTCCACTGATACTGTTGTGATGCATATTTCGCTTGCAGATTGCTCTTTGCAATATAAAAAAAAAGACTCTGTATAACCTTAGGAAAAGTTTAATAGTTTAATTCAAAGACTCTTGCATATGTTTGTTTGCAGTGTTCACTGGACATGAGTTATAAAAGGTGCCTCCTCTACCTACATCGGCATCAGGATGAACAAATATGATCATGAATGAGTCACTTGTGCCACTCTGTATATATCTTTGTGTGCAATGTTGAATTATTACTACCTTTTGGCTGATTTTTTTCTTGCTTATGGTAATTTATGATTACACTGCAGACCTTTGGTACCTGGACTTTTCTTAGTGTTCCCGTTCTCAGCCGTGTGATAAATTAGTTGAAAAGAAACAAAACCTCTTCCCTGGATTTTTAGCACTCAGAACCAGGTTTGAGAAAATTCCGCACAAGGACTCAGAAATCAGAAAATAAATTACATGAATCCAGCATGAACTGTTTCTGAGATGCCATGATTTTTAAAAAGATCTCATAATTTTAGTGGGGAAATGACTGGAGAGGATGGGCTGTTTCAGAAGGGCAGTGCTGTGGTATGCTACATGAAATGGTCCTGTAAACAAAAGGAGGTAATTAAAATAAGTTTGCCAGAAAAGAACCCAGATTTCTCATGCAACATGCAATACCTTCTACACAGCAGAGCTTTTCCTTTCTGTGCTCCCTCAGCTCCTTGGTTTTATCATCTCTCAGTCAGAGGCAAGCAAGACAATAGACATTCTTTGAGAAATTCACTACAGGGGATACAAAGCTAAGGTCTGTGGTGCCAGTTTTACATCTCCTTAGGACTTGTCTTCATGGCAAATGTGACCGGAATAGCTATTTTAGAATTAGCTTTCTATGGTGTCACTATTCCAGAGGAAAGAGATTTTATTCCAGATGAATTACCCTGTTTAGGAAAGCACTTGCTATTTTGCAAATAAAACGCATATGTGTAGAACAGCACATGATAATGCACAGAGATACCTGATATAAGGAGAGTCAGAAGCAATGTGGCCACATTAATGCCATGTTCAGATCATGCTCTTATCTGCAGCATCACGTACTTAAATGCATCCAGCAAAACCAGGATATTCCTCATTAAAATGTAGTTGCCTAAAATACATTGTCCAGTATGAGCGGGCCACCTTGTCTCTCTCTACAGTTAATGTGGTGAGTGGATCCTCCAGAGGCTGTTGGTCTCAGCTGTCTTAGGTATCTTAGGGTGGGCAGTCTGCTTTGTGTAAACATTTGCGGCTCTGCTGATTAGAAAGCAAGCCGAAAGTAAGAGCTTAATCTAGATTTGCAAGAACGGTGATGAAACAAATCCTTCTTCAGGTGACTTCTGTTCTTAGGGGGTGGGACTCATCCTACCAGTTCAGATCAGGGTACACATTGCTTCTTCAGGGGGCAACACACCTCAGATAACAGTTGTTGCAGTCCCTGGGATAAAGGTTTAAGATGCCAGCAGGTCACCTGTAGACAAAATCTTTGCACATAAGTTCGGTTGTATATCTGGGCTTCTTAGAAATTACCACTTTCATTAATTTCCCCACACTGTTGCCTGTGCCAAGCAGTGTCTTTTGTGTGGCTGAGGTCCCACTGCCTGCATATGCGTATTCTATGTTGGATTTAATATGCATTTAAGTGGATCAATTGGTCCTTGGCTCCAGCTGGGAAAGGGGCCTCTGCCGCTTGGTAGTGACCTGCCTGCAGAAGCATCTGTCCTGTCCCTGCTGGAGGTGATGCTTCTGTTTCGATAACCATGTGTGACCCATGGGGAATGATGACACAAAATAACACATCATGTTCAGGCAGCATCAGAACGCATCTCTGAGCCACAGGTCCTCCATGCCAGCTACCCCAGCGGAGAGATGCCTGCATGGTTTCTACCACATTGATGAAAAATGAGGAGCTTTTGAGGGGAGAGGAGAGTCAGGATGTTCTCCTTTAGTTAAGTATTGCTAAGGAAATTCGTCAGGCCCTTGACTTTGCGGTGAAAGATGCTCTGTAAATGCAAGGGAAAATCAATGCTACAGTGGATATAGGCCGCTGAGTTTGGGGGGAGGGGGAATATCTTTTATTAGGCCATCTGATACAACTGGAGTAGAGAGATGTGCTTCTGGGTACACAAGATCTTCTTCTCATCTAGATTAGTCAAAATCAGGAGAGATCAGACAAACAAAGTAGGTTGATTAGCTTGTGCCCTGTGGTGGTAGATGGTTTTCAGCCTCTGCTCTGTGACATACGCTGAGCCTTATCTCATGAAGCTGTACTCAGAAAGAACCTTGGGGGCCTTTTCCAGCTACAATCATTTGTACAGGTTGGCCTTCTGTGAAAGGCAGTTCCTAAGGATGTCAATGGACAGCTCTGGAGAGCCTGGACTGCAAGGTCAGTGTGTTGCAAAGCTGATGCCCTACTCAATACGTGGATCGAATGTTTTTCCTTGCTGCCGAAAGGCGTCTTGCAAGGGTTCGGCTGAAAGACTGGCCGTTGGGATGAGGGGGCTCAATCCCTGTGATGAAATTCCTTGTGCAACACTGGGGAAGTTATTTGATGTGGGACTCATCTCACATTATCTATCAAAAATTAATGTCTAATCCAAGCTGGTCTTTCACCTTTACAGTTAGAGAGATCTGGTTGTTCAGAAAGCTATTTATCCCATCACTGTCAGGGACAGACTGAGACTATAAACTCAAGGTGTGGCAAATCAAAGTCTCATTTCAGCAGGCTTTGCAGAGCGAGACATGCCCATCTGTCTCTCCCGAGGGCAGCAAGAGACCTGATACCGAAGCTTGAGAGGACCAAAATCAGGTGAAATGGCTCGTCTTTTGGTTTCTTTGTGCCTCTGCTCCTCATTTGTAAAATAAAGATAAGTGCACTCTACTCTGTTATAGAGAAGAGGTGGACAGAAATACGTTAAAGCATAAGCTGTTTGTGTGCTGTGGTCACAAAGCTGGAAGGGCAGTGTAGATTAATTACCCTGACCTCTGCTATCTTCTTTTTGACAGATAGTGGGTGAAGACATGCAGTTCAGAGAAGGCAACCTATACAGTAAAGCTCATCCCTATTTCTGCACGCTCAGTAACCAAAATCAAAGTTCACCACTGGGAGGCATCACGGGTAGGAGACAGTTGCAGTTGCACCCATGAGTTTGAACTACACCTGGTGAAGAAACCAACCTGGTCCTGGCATGAGGAAGGGCTCTGACTTACATGAAGCAAAATTGACTCGGGGGATTTTTGTAGGTGTTGATTCACTATGAAAAGAAATAGTGGTGGAAAACCATGGAGAACTGTTGTCATGGTTTTACCAACGATGCCTAGTGTGACTTGATGAATAGGTCGGTCCATCATTGCTCTGTCACTTTTGGCCTCCTGAACCTGACTAAAGTGCTGATCTAAAAACCTTGTCCAACACGGATGAGCAAAGAGTGCATGTCACTATGGGAGCATGGTTGGTGATGGATACTTTATAGCTCACAACAGCTGTTACAGATCTGTGTACTTTAGCAAATCCCATAGCAAAATAGGGATAATGATAGTCCACCAGCTCTGTGCTGTACTTCAGTTTTTGGGGTGCCAAGAACCATGGAAAAACAATGTGATGTGGGGCAACAGTGCAGGATGAAGCTCTTTTTGGTAATTTTTTCTTTGATTTTTATTTTATCTCATGAGTAGACAATTCCAGAACAAATTCCTGTGCTGGTGACTCTTCAGAGTCTGGAGGGTTTAACAACCAGTGAAGGTATGTCCTCTCCATCAGTGCCTCAGGTCTAACACCTAAAGATCTTGAGAAGGTTTCTACACTAGTCATGCAGTAGAAGATTAGGAGGAATTATTGACAGTACCTCTGTAGGATTACTTTCCAGCTGCTCGTTTAAATGTTGTAACTCTTCTCTTTAGTCAGCTTTTGCTTTGGAGGACTGCAGGGATTAACCAACCCTCTGTCCCACCTGAACCTCTGCTGCCGAGTGCAGAAGAAGAGCTTCTTATGAAGCCTGGTGGGAGAAACACTTCTTTTGCCAATATTTTGTTCAGAAAAGGAGAAATCAAGACCTGATTCATCACTACCCTTTGGATGTCCTCTGAGGTGAAATGAGAGAGGGCAGAGGGAGGGTTGGGGTGAGAGTTATGGGCTTAAAGCCAGGACAGGAATTCATAAGATTTTGTTTGCATTCCCTGTTCCTCTGCAACCCCCCTCTGAGATACATTTATTCTTCTGTAAATAGGTTTCACATTATTTATCCTTCCTATTTTTAACATCTGTGGGGCACAGAGTGCCTATCATTATGTACATGCACAGTAGCCAACCTTTGGTTGTGCCATAATAGAAATAAGAAAAGCATTTTCTTGAGACCATTCTGGCAGGAAGACTCCTTAGCACCAACTACATTGAACACTTTTGCTGCACTAAGGCTGTGCAACTTATCTCTGAGATTTGAGCCGTTTTGTGTCTGTATAGCCCCTAGCACAATGGAGACAATATAATTGTGGCATTCAGGCTCTATTTGAACATAATAGCTGAACACTGTAGCTGTGGCACTGCAGTGTAGGGGACAATATGCACCTGCTGGCCATTGTCCTCTACCAGGACAATGCTCATGCAACTGCTCATGTGCGTTCCCCAGGGTATTGACTGTTGAGGTCAAATGGTAGGCAATAGAATTTTTAGAGCAAAAGGAATTGCATATGCTGGTTAAAAGAGGCTGCTTATACACATGCTACGGACCTAGACCTGCCCCTTTTCAAATCTACACTCATTCGACCATTGTCTCAGTGGAGTAAGAGGTGGGAGATATGTCTAGTTCATTTCAGTTCTGTCAGCAGCTTCCAGTGAAATCCAGTGTTTGAGGCATCAAGAAGAGATCTGTTGTCTTGTCAGACACATTTTTGGCACGTTTTTTACCCCAATGAACAGATGGCAGATTTGCTATTGAAGTGGGAGATGTGGTGGTGCATGACAGTGCTTCACGTGAACTGAACGGCACAGTGTCTCTGAAGGTACACATTCTTCTTGAGATACCCCCTAGCAAAGACACATCCCAAGAGGATGTGTTTGCTTGCAGAAAATTATTCAGCCACCAGATGTCCCCCCATGTTCCCCTGGTGAACAAGGAAGACAAAACTGGAACTCCAGTCATATTGAAAAATGCTCATTCACCGTTTCTAACTCTTGTCTTTATTAAACATCTTCTGCCTGGAGTTGGCTTTACACCGTCTCAAGAGATACTCTGCTTCAGGGGTGGATTTTGATGCATCTCCTTGGGTTGAGGACACTAGAATAAATATTCTCTGGAGCTTTGTAAATCAAAGGGTTTTGTCTGCCCATGGCTATACATGACAGCACTGTTGAAAGATTAGTACCAAGAAGGTCACTTAGGAGGTCAGAGGAGCTTTATGGAAGAGATGGCCTTTAATGAAGGGGTTTCAAAACGGAGAATATGTAAGATGGAGTGGAGTAGTCGAAGAACATCCAACCATGAATTCAGAGCATGACGAACAAGCCTATAAAGGACTCATTTCCAACATGCAGTGCTTCTCCAAACTGCTGATTCTCAAGCTTTTCATCCTGCAGATGCCCTACACTGAAACGATCTGGAGTCTGAAGCAACTTTTACCTCCTCCTTATTTTGTGAAGTTTACAGTTAGAGACCATCATATCAGCCTGACCTTTTAGAGTGTTCCAAACAGGGAAAATTGCACATTTCCGACACTAAGAGATCATGGACCTGGAATAAGGAAGTGCAGCTTCCTCTGTCCTCACAAATTGTGACTGACTTTGGTTCCCAATGGGATAGATCATTTTATTCTGCTTAGTGCTCAGTCTACAGCAGGTTAAGAATGATATGCCCCAGAGCATTTTCTCTTTTTCCACAGTACATTCAAGTATTTCTTTCAAAATTGCAGTATGAGTTGAGTTTGTGGTCCTTGCAGAGTCACAGCCCCTTAAATTTACTCCTCAAAGTCACCCCCAATTCAGATTTACAACCATCTCCTGAATCTAACAGGAACCCCTTCCCCTGTGGAATTGAAAAGACAACAGCTCTTACAGCTTTGGATCTGAAAGAGGAGTCCACTCTCCATCTCTAGCATACTCTGAAAGATTCCTTGCTAAGGAGGTTTTAGCAAGATGAGTGTTAGGTTTGAACTTCTTAGATTCCTTGTAACCACAGAGTCAAAGTCCAGCTGACTCAACTCAAACTTTTTGTGCTTCTTCAGCAGCTGAGTAGGGCCTGTTCAGATTACTCCCATTAAGGATGTATATTTTTTCATGGTCTGGACAGACATTAAGGCCATTTTTTGGCCACAAATGAAGTCTGTTCTGGTGTCTTCAGCTACAGGTTTCTCCCTGGTTAGAAGCAGCCTTCACTCTTCATCTCCTGTGATTATCAAAAGCTTTTCCTTCTTATGGAAAGCATTGTAGACTTCTCAGGGAGAACCATTGTTCAGCCAGGAGTTGGCATGTAAACCTGAGGAGTTAAAAGGAAATTTTGGTGCCAAAATGGAGTTAGCCCATAAAACCCAATTTTTAAATATATGTGCATTTTCTTTAGTGTTTAATGCCTTTTCCGGTACTTTTTCTACATTCTACCTCACAGTTGAGATTCCTGCAAATTTGAGGTGAGGCTTGCAGTTTTAGGAGGGTTTCATCAGCCCTAATTTACACCTCTTAAAGTTGGATGCCCAGGTCCAAGTTAGTCAGCCCAGGCTTGCTTTGTAGTCAGGGGAGAGGAGAGTCACCCCTAGGGGGAGATTCATCTCTTAAAACAGACTCTCAAGGTTGGTCATGCAAATCACTTGCTGGACATGTCCTGTTCTCTCTCTAGACTCTAAAGATTTGTCAGAGCTTTAGTCTTTTGAAAGTTAGGTGAAATGACCACTGCCTTCAGTTTTTTTAAGCAGACTGAAAAAATAAATCACCTTTTTCCTGAAAGTCATTCTCCCCTGAAGTGTAGAAAGAATATTAGTCTCTCCCAAGTTGGTTTCATGGACATTTACATGTCGATGAATATACGATCAGCTGTGCTGGATCAGACAGCAGGTTGTGTTGGCCCTGTCTCTTGTGTCTGACAGAGGCCAAGAGTAGGTGCCTGGGGAAGAGTAGAAGAACAGGACAAACACAGGGTGATACTTCCACTAGCATATGCCCAACTCCTAGCAACCCTCGGCTGGGATTCCTAGTTGAGGAGTTGTATCTTTGAGTGTAAAAATGCCTCATGCATTTTTCTTCAGTGAATTTTGCCTAGGTGCTTTCTAAATGCAATTAAATTTAAATATCCACAGCTCTCCACGGCAGAGATTTCTACCATCAAACTACATCCCATGAGAAAAAACACTCTTTTCTGTTGTTTTCAACCTGCTACTTACAGTGGATGTCTCCTAGTTTTCATATTATGAGAAATGGTGGATATTTATTCGATATTCACCTCTCAGCCCTGTTGTCTCCCTGGGCCTGGCTGCTTCAAGGATTTATTTTGCAGATTATGCCAGCTTGCACCCTATGGCCTCTGTTTACAGGGCAGTTCCCACCTTCCTTATGCCAGCAAGGTACAACCACATGCTTGGTGAGCTAGCAGAACTGTAACTTTTTTATTGGCTTGTACTAATTCCAAGCCACAAGTGAAAAAAAGTAATTTCCTTGACATGACACATTTGATAAATGGCGCTAAAAGGTAGATCTCACTTTTCTCTAGTTAAGCCAGATATTGTTACTAATAACTTGATGTTATTTTTGCATTCAGATGACTTGCGAGACATCTGTTTGATATGTACACCTTTGTGGCCTCCTTGGGTATGGTTGTTGTGTCTACAGGCAAACTGGCTCAGGCAGCCCACAGTAATAGCTAGGAGCTGTTTTTATTTATCAGCATCACTGATGGATGTAAACAGGGTTAGGTAGAAACAGATCACTTGGACGGGAAGTTCTTTAGGACAGGGTCCACCATCTTGTTCTGTACTTGTACATCACCTAGCACTTTGGGTGGTCTTCAGCCGTGATGAGCACCAGAGACACCATTACAGGACAAGGAGTATGGTTATGGCTGAGACTATCATAATAACAGTAACACCTGGATCTCATTGTGTTCCTCAGATATCGAAACATTCTAATTAAAGGGGAGGAAAAACATAATTCATCAAAGTTGTGCAGCTAGCCTTTTGGTTGTGTTTTAGTCCATGTGAATTTGCAGTGTCTGCTGCCTTTTAATGTGTAACCCTCTTCCCTGCAGGAACAACAAATGCTGCTAAGGTGAGGTGTGTCGAGCGGTCCCTGCCAGCCTGTAACAGCAGCTGGGCAGCTGGGGAACTTATTCAAAACTCTTGAGAACCACTCAATTGTCATTCATTAACAAGTCTAAAGGTTAGCTCCTTGACAGCCCTCCATGTGCCAAACTCCTTCTTGGTGACTGCTATACTTGGGGGATGGTGTTCCCACTCCACGGTTGAACCAGTAACAAATGTGATTATTATTATTGATGTAGCTGTTAATATCAGCCAAAATCCTTCCCTTACCCACTACAGGGATATTTACTTGTCCTGTTCTCTCCATTTCATTGAGGTACTGTCCCACCTGACACTGGAGAAAGCGTGCTTGAGAGAAATCTCCTGCAAAGTCCAGTCTGCTCTTCTGGCCTGGGTTAGCAGTGTGGAAGATAGATAAAACCATTTGTTAGGTGTTTGAAGGGGTTGTGTCTCATCATAGTCTACATGCAAAGGCATAAGTCTTTGTCAAAAAACTCACCCATCTTCATCCACATTGACTAGCCAAAGGCTACTGTACAGTCTCTACTGTGAACTTGGGTCTAAAGGCTGGGTGGGACCCCAGTTCCTTCTTTAATTTTGAGAGAACTTGGAATTCAAGTGTATTGTTTGTGAGGGAGTGAAGAACAGAGAGGAAGCAGAAATCTCAGAGGAATCGTTTTTCCTCTGGAAAGCAGCAGTTCGTTGAAAACAGAATCCGGTGAAGTTGCTCAAGACTAGACTGGAGCTATCAGTCACTCAGAAATGGCTGGTGACTCAGCCAGGATATTGGCTGAAGGTTCAAGCCTCTGTCTGATAGGGAGGGGAGGCTTGCACTTGGATTTCCATATGCTGCCAGTTGTCCTTGCTGTGTGGCTGTTGTGGGATACTTTTCTCACTGAAGCTATGCCATTTTGCATAAAGACCTTGATATTCCCAGGATGAAAGACACTGCCTGCATAACCCAACAGCATTGATTAGGACAGAAAAAACAGGTTCAAGACTCTCCTTGGATACCTGCATGAAAGAAATTCTCACTCTAACAAGTTGGCACCACACCACTACCACCACGGTTTCCCACACACACCAGCGCTGCAGAATTGAGAATGACCATGACCTCACATATGGCAGCAAAAATATCGCAGAGCCACTTTATTTCTCAGAGCTCAGGTGCTTGGTGAGACGTATTCAGCACAGCCTTGCTGTACCTCCTCTTTGACGAGAGAGCAGATGAAATTTAGGGTGTTACGATGTGCACAGACCAGGGAGAATGGAACAAGGTTTCAGAGGGCCAGGTCCAGAGCACAGGTCCATTTTAGATCACTGTTAAAGTCTATTTAACCTTGCTGTCCTTGCACAAAACCAACTCGCAGAGAAACTGAGCTGACCTCACCTTAACACCACCACCAAGTTCATTAGTTAACACTTCACCTGTTGACACTCGCAGGCAAATCCCAGACCGGATTGTAGCCCTGTGGAATGCAAATCTGGCTATGTGCCTCCAAATGACTGTACGATGGGGAAAAAAAATCCACACCTGCAAATAAAAGGGATCAGTAAGCAAATTCCAAAGCCAGGCTGGGTAGCAACGAGATGGCAAAGCTTTCAAATTATATTGGATCACAGCTTATTTCTTTATGGCCTGGTTAGCTGCTGGTCAGGAATTGCTCTCAGCTGGTTTTTGCAGCTTCAAAGGATGCTGTATTGGACTGATTGCTCAAGCTGGATTCAACTTGCAGATTAAGACATCTAAATTTAGGCAGCAATATGTAGTGTGCTGCCTACATGTGCTCAGGGAGTGTAAACTCCCATTACAAAAAGTAGAGACTGAATTTTCAACATGCTTGCCTAAACACAGGTATCTGGTACCATCTACAGTATCTTAGTGTAAATCTTCTGGGTATCCCCCTGCCAATCCAGAAGGACATGGTGTCCTAAAGGGTCTGTAGCATTATATGTGCCAAGCCCATATGATATTGCAGGTGCCCTAAGTGATATAAGGCAGCACTCAGACCTTATGGTGAAATTAATCCCTCATTAGACTTTCTAACAATAAGGGGAACTTGAAAGTCAGACCTCAAATTCAGGCAAATTGGGCTCAGTTCACTTGACTAAAGCATCTAGTGCCTTTTGACATGACTTGGGCTATCCAAGACATCTTCCTGGAGCTGCCGGACATGACACAAACTTGCAGAAGACCCATGGTGGTTCTGGAACAGCACCTGGAGGACAGGCAGAATACTCCAGATGGAAATGCCTAGAGGCATTGGTATGCCTGTTTGTTGTTCTGTGGGCACCTACATTTGTGTGTTTGAATCTGTGAGTTGAATCCCACTCCTTGTGATCAGTGAAGCCTGTGTGGCAAGTCTGCAAGTTTGTGGAGGCTTTGGATGCCTTGTTCACATGCAGATTTGTCTGACTGTGGGTGGTTTGTTTCCACCAGGCTGGTGCACAAGGACTCTGGGGGCTCTCAGAAGCCTTGGGCTCACTCTGCATGTACAGGCCAATTTGCACATGTGCTATGGATCTGGCACATCCCAGACTGGTTTGAGTTACTGTTTGTATGTGACTGGGAAGCCTGTGCATGGAAAGCAGTCAGGAGACCTGATGCAGTACTACAAGCAATGTGGCATGTGAACTTGGCCATGGTTTTGCTTGGGAGTAGTGTAGTCGGTACTGATTTTTTGCGGGGAACCAAACCTTCAGCCAAATTTAGTGCACTGTTTCTCAAAGAAACATAGAGCTCTCAACTCTGCTGATTACAAGGAAGTTAGGCGCCTAATTACCTCTCTGCATCAAGACCTGTGTGCACATCAGTCCTTAAATTATGCTTGGGAATGAGGTTAGACCCTTGGCTTTGCATATCAAATACCTCCCACTTGGTAGTGGAACAGTTTTTGGTGACTTCTGTGACCTGGGTTGTCATGAGCAAAACCCATTGCCATGGCTAAATGTGACCATAATTAAGCTGTGCTGCCTACCTATAGAGGAGAAAAGGACTATTCTGCAAAAGAGAGGACTTCTATAGTTTCTCTAATGGTGAAGAGTCCAGGTCACAGGACAGCAATGAGTTATCAACACCAGGTTTTCTTCTTCATTTCACAACAGGGTCTGTAAGGGTTAATAGCATTTATAAGGTAACAGCAAATGAGATGTCCACTCATTTCTTAGTTTTTCTTATTTAAGCCAAAAAAAAAAAAAGGCTCTTGCTCAAACCTGGTGAAGCAGGCAACACAGCTTAACAAATAAGCTTATCTCAAGTGCTCTTTAATAAGAATGTTTATCATTTATTTCTGGAAACTATGCTGGGGCCGGTATGCTGAAAGCTCTCCGTGGTGTTTGACCTGTGTCATTCAAATCAAGGTGTGGGTTTGTGTTTGCAGGGGGGGATATTTTGTCTGGGGCATCACAGTATGCTACTTGCCTCCCAATCCCTTCTCATAGGAAAGGTAATTTTTTTTTTGTTTATAGGTGTGCTCATTTAGAGTCTCTGTAGAAAAACAGATGTCTCTGGAAGGTGATTTATACTAAGGTCTATGTTTTAAATAAGTGCAATCAATCTTTGGATGGGCTCAAATCTCTCCACTGGTTATAGAGGAGTCATCAAGGATGAGCTTAGAGGAGACACCTGGTCCATGAGGGATAAAGCTGGGTGGCTTGAATCCCTCCTAAGTGAATGGCAAAGGCCACAAGAAGACCTGTGGGTTCTGTCTGTGTGAGTGGGGTGGGAGGTGAACAGACACAGAGCCCCTGGAAATGCTGCCCTGTCTGCCTGCAGCTGTCTCCTCTGCAGCAAGCCCATCACCAATGCCACCAACCCATCACCTCTGCAGCCAATCCAGTCGAACTGAAAGTGTCGAGGAGAAGCTGTGCTGCTTTCTGAATCAAATGAACCCATTTCATGAGGATACCTTTCCTCACTAAGGAGGGAGGAATGGGAAAGGCTGTCACAGGGTTTCTTTTGGGAGCAGATTTCTCTGCACACAGGCCATGCTAGCCATGGTAGGTGCAATGGAAAACCAGCCACAGTAGGTTCCAATGAAAGGGACCACATGGGTTCCCCCATCTTGCTTGTTAGGAGTGTCTCTGCCTAATTGTATCCTGATGCTCGGTCCCTGCAATCTGTTCACTTTTCCAGCATGATTACAGCCTTGGTGGTTGCATGACTGTGCCCAGCAGGGTCCCGACTTAATGTAGTAATAGAGGAAGAAAATGGAAAGAAATGGCACAAACAACACAAAATTTCTTACAGCCTTCCGGGGGCATTGTGCAAAGTGATGTTTTGCCCATGTAGGGCTTTTCTTGCTCCAGAGAAAGAATATTTATAGCAGTCACAGGCCAAGGTGGTAGTGGCTCAGCACGTACCAGCTCTCAGCCGTGAGTAGCTGTGTGGTTGGGCTTTGTCCTCCCCATGTTTGAAGCAAGATGCATGTCTTTCAGCCACCTTTCTTGACATTGCAGCTGGACTTCTGGAGGGAAACTGGGTCACTGTCCTAGTGATGCTTAGCTGAGAAATGGGTTTGTGGCAGTTTAAGTGTATGTTTCACCCATAATTGGGTTGACACCTACCGCAGCAGCTGGGCATGGGTTAAATGGTGCCAGCTCAGGTGGCATCTCTTCTTCCAAAGCACACAACTTCGGTCCTAAAAGAGGAAGACATATTTGTTCCTTACTTCTCCCCAGCTATATTTCAGCCTTTGATATGAAATACCATCCCATCAGAACTGTGGAACAGTGAGAAAAATACCCAAACACAGGTTAAAATTAATGCTTTTTTTTTTTTTAATTTTCATTATAAAGTTAACACATCTATCAAACTTAACTGGTAACAAAAAACAGTTACAAGACATCGCTAGTGTGCTGTCAGTAGAAAATAGGGTAAAAGCCAATGAGGTCACAAGCACAACAGCAGAGCAACAACACTGTCCCGATGAGTTATTTCCGCAAATATATACTCTTACTAATATATACATTTATTCATAAAATAAATAATCATAAAAAAATCATCAGACTTAACAAAATACTGAGGAAAAAAAGGTGACAATCCTACTTTGTACAATAGCTTTGGAATTTCAGGTTGTATCGTACATGCAATCTGTACAAAGGGGTGCTCAGGTGGGGTGAGGGCAGGGGCAGGCTGGGGAAGGGTTACAGACAGTGATGTAGCTTTGAAGAAGGCGATGTAATCAGGCAGACAGTCTGTGGGAAGGGAAAGCAATAGTGAAAAAACCCACCCACAAGAAGATACTTGTCCTTGACTGCCGGACAAGCATGTTTTGTACCATGGGGGAATCCCCTGGGGTGCTACAGGTCTGTGTTTTATGTCTTCCACACTGCTTGTGGGCTCGTCAGATAGTCCAAAGCTACGACAGGTCTTGTTCAGGCAGGTTTTGTCCCGGGAGTGACAGAAAGCGATGCCATAAGAGATAGATCGAGTGGGTCTCCACCAAGATTAAGAGGCGTAAGGCTGAGCTGCAGTCAGTTGGGGGCAGGTGGGCAGTAGGGCAACCAGGTCTGGCGGAACGCACACTAGTGGGAGCCAGGGTTCCAGTGGGGAGGATTTCATCACACATGGGAGGATTTGGGAATTTTTGGGACCCTGCCTTGGAAAGACTCAGGCCTCTTGTGCTTTCCAAGTGGTAGCAGCGGGTGGCAAGTGCATGTTGGGAAGGAGCTCTGACAAGATGGTGCCTTCCCTCAAAAACATGGGTGATACTCGGCTGCTTGCTAGCCTATATCTGTAGCAGACATGCCTTCAGGATTTTTGGTGGAGTGGAAAGAATAGTGAGAAATAAATAAATACTAATAAATAAGAAGAAGAAACTTAGAAAAGAAAGGAAAATGAGGAAAACATCTCCTCACACCTCCCCCACTCTCCACTTCCACGCAGAGCTGTCCAAGACCTCCCTTGGTCCACAGAACATGTGTTAAGAAAAGCAAGGTCTACAGAGACTGAGGAGGAGACCAAGTCATTTGGAAAAGATCCTTGTGACTTGTGCTTCAGGAGCTTTCTCCATCTGGATGGTATTCACTTAACAGCAGGATTTTGCCTGTAGATGACTTGGTGGGACTTGTCCATTTTCATTATGTGCTCACCAACAAGAAGAGCAGAGATGCTCCCTTGGGGTCAAATACATTACATACAAGCCAGTAAAGTGGATTCAAATAATTATTCTTACAGAATAGGTGCGCCCTCTGCTCCCTTCGATACACTTCTAAGTCTGGCATTATGGAAATGATGCCTCCTGATTCATGTCAGTTTAAGTGAGAGCAGAATTAAGCCCATACACAGTTTCCCATCTTAGTCTCTAAAAACATGAGAGTTAGGCATCTGGAGTGGGATCCAGCTCATAGATTAATACACACACTTGTAGATGTCCACAAACCTGTGTCTCCATGTGAGTTAGACATCTAAACACCCATATCTGATGGAGATCGAGTCAGGACAGTCAGTGGAGTTCAGAGAGCGGTTCAGCTTGCCCTACAGTGGACACTTACATTTGGCCAGCTGAGTTGTTCTCTAGCCTCCACTGCTTATTGACTAGGAGCAAAACTGAGTTGCTCACGCACAGGCTTCTATTGCCATCTGAGATGCCCTGGAGTTTCTAAAGCATCTGCATGGAGCTGGCAGATACGTCATGGGACTTGAGAAAAGCCCACACTCTTCCAAAGTAGCTTCTAGAAGCCATTGGGGTACCTTGGAGCATCCCAAATGGCTCTAGACACCTATCTTCAATAATTCAGTCCAGCCCTAGATGCTGTGTTTAGGCAAATGGAACCCATCATTTGGCTTGTATGGGAGCTTAAGCACCTAACTCACATGTAGATACCTGCATTTAAGCATCTCACTTTGTATTGTGAATACAACCCTAGTACCACTGCCTGGGAGTTAACTACTGGCCTCTCATTTGTGCTTGAAAAAAATCTCAGCCTCCAAGGTGGGAATGCACCAAAGGCACCTCTGGAAACTGCAGCAAAGTGGGAGCAGAATGACTTGCCTAAGTCCATTAAGATACTGGAAGGGTCAGGAATGAGGACTGAACACAGGGCACAGGAGTATCTGCACCCCGCAGCAGTCAACAGAGGCAGGAGGGTCCTATCTATCCTCTCGCTGAGTAGTGATAAACTACAGGTGAGCAGCTTTTGTTGGAGCACACGAGAGGGCAGGAAATAAAAGGATTGGGGGGCTAAGCTATGAAGGAAACAATTCAGCAAAAAGCAAGCCAGATCCCACTGCTGCTGCCCAGTGAGAGGGGAAATCTAGAGAAGAGATTCTCCCATACTAAGAAGTCCCTACTACAACAGGCAAGATTTAGCTTGGAGAGAGGTACAAAATAAGAGATGTAAAGCTATGAAGAAGAGATGGGTCTCCTCCTGCCCAGCCCGCCTTCTCTTCTGTTGTTTAATGCTCTCTCTACAGCTTTTCATCCAAACAGCTGCTTGGGCACACAACTGATAGATCTGAGCGAACATCCCACTCACTCGCTATGCCACTGATGGCAGAGTGCTGCCTTCTCAGCAGCCTCAGCTCTGGAGCCAGTCTCTGGAAGAGCTGGGAGTCATTTTCCTATGGGCAGCCTATTTAACCAGGTGCAATGGCTGGTGTCTGCAGGGCAGTTTGATTTGGTGCCTTTTCATGGCCCTGTTTTATCTTCCCAAAGCAATACCATTAAGGCATCAAGGGAAGCCTGGAGTAATTTCCATAGTGCAGAACCTAGGACTGGATTCACAACTCCTAGCTCCTGCAGAGTGCTCATGCTGTAACCCTGAATATCCCCAGGAACATCAAACCCCAGTTTTTTAGCACTGAAACCTCTCTTGGAAGCTAAAATGTGACCCAAAGATCATGGTGTTTCTCTTGTATTTGAATTTAAGGATAGGGGCATGACAAAGATATGAACACACATGACAAATGTACTATAATCCATGGACATCTCTGTGGCAATATATCTGAATGCACTAAAAACACCAAAAATATTTTAGAGTGGCAGGAGAAATTGTTCTCTGAGGTTTGCTAATACAGAAATCCTGCAATGCTCAGCTAAGACTACAGCACTTCTGTCTGCAGGGCTGATGTGGCTGGTGCTGACTGAGATTTCTGTACCATATTGCATTTTGTGTTGTGGTTGTCTCTGCAGTCCCCTCCCAAGATTAAACCCTGACTGCTTTAGTTCTGCACATGAAGTCCCTCGTAAGGAGTGGAAACAATTCTGGAGACTTGAAAATGCTTTGGAGAAGACTCTCAGTGCTGAGCATGACATTCAGCCAAAAGAGATACATCAAGGCTCAAGTAATAGAAAATGTCACGCATTTCCCTCCCCGTGTTCTTTTTTTCTCTGAGAAAGAGAAGCCCCCAAATTCTAAAACTAACCAAAACAAGAAAAAAAACTCCTAAACTTTCCATTTCTTTCACAGAAAGAAAAGAGATGAGGCCAAATTCACCCTTTGCAGGTAACTCCACTGTCTTTAATGAAGTTGGATATGGAACTGATGGGCCCCATCAAACCCATCTGTTCAGCTAAAGGAAAGGTTGGATAGCAGCATGTAAGAAGATGGAATTATGTTCCTTTTTTTTTATTTTTATTTTTTACATCTGTGTTACTTGGTTGGATGATATCTTGTCTCTTTTCCCTGGTACTGCCAGACACATCCCTGATACAAACCATCTGCCTGAGGACAAACCTCATCAGAACTGAAGACTGAAGGGAAGGGCACCATGGATCATGGAGGTTGAGTTGGCCAGCTCCCATCTGCGGGAAATGAATGATCTTTTCCTTTTGGATACGGACTGGTGCATTACCCAGCTCAACTGAGGTGGAGGGGAAGTTTTGACAGAAAACCATTTCCAGAGAAGCGCACAATTCAACTGTCTACACACAGGCATCTCATGTCATCTGGACGCCCTACAGTCTCTGACACATCTGCCCAGGTTTAAGACTTGTGGGAGTCCTATGTCACTGAAGCAACAGCTGGAACAGTAGAGGATATTTATTATAGGGCACCTAAAATGTCAACAGTTGCTTATATTATTGAGTGAAATCCTAAGTCCCCTCCGTAAGGAAGGCCCTACCATTTTCATAGCATGGGAGAACCTGAGGCAGAAGGCAGCTCTGGGTTGTAGTTAGACCATCTCCGAAATGAGGCCCAATATAGGCATGATGACGTACAAGGAGGGATAGCACCTCACTCATCTTTGACTCAATCTTTCATACCAGTACAGTGGCAACCCTGACTTGAGACATCTAGTGTAGGCAGTGGAGCGGGATCTTAGTTTTCCAAAGACATTTCCTGAATTCATGTGTATTGGGAAGCGATGGCCCAAGTCCTTTCTCCAAAGCCGTGGGGTCAGGTGCAGGCCTAGCCTGTGCACTCAGCGTGTTCCCAGACCACTAGCAGGCTCTCTCTTTTCCCTCCTCATGGGTGGGCAGAGTCAGACCCAGGACTAGGACCCTCAGATGCACTTGGGGTGATTAACAGAATTCACACAAGCATTTTTCATTGACTTTAGTAGCAGCTGCTCAACCCCTTTCAGTATGTCATCATGGTGGATGACTAATTACATAATAAAACTGAACAAGTATGAATAGACTTCATTAAAAATCCCTTGAATGGGGTGAAAGTCCTCAACCACTGAGACATTTCAAGCCTGACCCCAGCTTTGAATGAAGGAGTACAACTTCCAGCCCATCTCAGCTGATGATCAGATTGTAGCTTTACCTCCTTGACTCATGGTGGACTTCACATCATCATCAGACTGTACCCATCTAAGAACTCATCATCTACTATGAGCTCACCAGCTAAAGTCAGAGGAAAGAAAGAGGTACACTCAGAGGGCAATTTACCAAACATAGCTTAGATCCCATCCTAGGCTATAGTGAATCACCTTCTGGACTCATTTGTTTCTTGCCATCGATCCTAGCAGAAAACTAGATAAATAGCTTAGACTAGATGACACGGCCAGATGAAATAAATTCCACTGCTGCAGTCAAAATGTGTTTGTTTACCTTAAGAGGCAATTGCTCAGCAAATGCCTAGTTTGGTTTTTTTTTGTTCCCCCTTGGTTCCCAAAGAGCTTCACCTGCTAGTGAAGCTCTTGGGCTTCGTTCTGGTGCAAAAGCAGAAAGGGTGGATGTTAGATGGGCTGGGGTCAGAGTCCAGCTCCCATGCACAGAAGCCAAATCATCCAACCCATTTCTTCACTGGCATGGTATAAAAGAAGGATTTTAAAACCACCTTGCATAAAAGTATTAGGGTAAAATTAGTTGTGGGTATGATCCTGCTGAAGTCAATGGGTTGACAGGGACCGTAACCTGGAACGATTTGCATCTTTGCTGTCAGGGCACCATTCACTGACAGAAGTACCTGGTGGGACGTGTCTAACATCTCTTGCTGTGACTGCTAGCACTGCATCATATTAAGTAAATCAGATGTATCTTCCCTTGTCCCATCATTTCCTATTCATCAGTGTCTTCTGCCACGTATGTGGTTTTCTTGAGCATTTACTTTCTTGATAGCTTGTGTTTGAATATTGGTCATTGTGGCAATCTCCCCCTGCAGTGGCTTCCTTCTGTATTTGCCATAATGATCAGATTTTCCTTTTCTCCCAGACTGTATTACAAAAATCAGTCATGTGTCCATTAATTGGTCCATCTTTCTCTCAGGTTTTAGTGATCTATTGCTTTCTACAAGTTGGTGTGTGGCCATCTATTGGGTGCAAAGTTTACATGTACAGATAGGATTGATTGGTTTTCTCCCCATTTTTTTCTTTGTCTCTCTTGATCTCTTCCTCTCTCCTTCCTTCCCTTCTGTATCTCTGCTCTCATTACATTGCAGCTTTTTTTGCAGAGCATTGATAGAAGTGCCTCCATCAATAAGCAAAGCTTGCTTGTGCCTTTGGGCACAGCCCTGAGACAAATGGGTGATGCATAAACTGCACCAGCCTAGGAGTCGTCCCAGGAGACGCCATGACTCAGAGTCAACCCTTGGAGGCATAATTTCCTCCTGTTTTCTCTCTGATGGGATTAAGCTCTGTTTGTTCCCTGCCTCTTCTGCATACTCCCTCCTTTGGTTCCCCGGGAATAAGCTGACATGCAGGGAAAAAAAGAGCACTCCGATTTCTTTACATAGACGTCCAGGTGTGAGCTAGCCATGATTACAATGTCATGAAAAGACTCGTATGGGTCACTGGGGGTTAGATCATGCCCCATTTCCCTTCCTGTACTGAAGAGGAAGAAAAAATGCCAGTCCATTCTCCTTTTCCCAGGATAGGAACCCAAAGGTATGAGTCAGGCAAAGAGGACACAGGACAAGTGCATACGACTCCGTGCTTGATCCACCACTCATTTATGCCAGTATCAACCAGGAATAACTGGAGCAGAGTTACAGTGCTGTAAATAACAAGGTGATGGGCTGAGATTCGTGCCTGATACCCACGTGGCTGAAGGAACCCCTGATGCCCACAGGGGAGGTGAGAGCTGTTTCTGTAAACTGGCAATCCTGATCTGAAATCAGAAGTAGAGCAGCATGCAAAGACGGGGGAGTCAGAGGTGAACAGCAGAGATGGGCCAGCACTGCAAAGCTGGGATTTGGCTCTGTGTCCAAACTTGCCCAAGAAGGTGGCTGTAGAAATTAGGTGTGGAACAACATTTGGCTTAAATCTGACACTGTTCCAACTTGTGGGGAGTGGTGGTGGTGGGTTGGTTTGCCATCATGTAAATTAACGGGTGACAAGCAGTCCTTCAGAGTCACGTTCCCGACAGACTTGTGGTCTAAGGCTTTTGCTAAGTGCCCAGGGGGAAACCTGCATGAGGTGCAGAGAGCAGATGGACTAAGTGCACTTTCCACTGTTGGTAACGGCATTCTCTAACGGGGTGGGAGGGGTAAACACTTTCCCTTTCTTCCTCTACGGGAACAAGCTGGCATGCTGAGGAGCTGGATGTCCTACATCTAGCAGCGAGTGTCTAACCCCAGGAAACTTGCTCTGCACCACATGTTTCCAAGGAAGACTCGTTGGCTGAGCCATGTACCGGGCCACAGCTGGAGCAACATCTCCATTCGTGGAACTCTCTCCTCAATGCACACACCAAGTCCTCTTCACTTCACATATCAGGCACTGAACTTTTCCGTGCCGTGCACATCACCTGTGTGCCAACAGGGCTTTGCAGGAAACCTTCAGCAGTTCTTTCTTTTTCTCTCCCTCTCCTTCTCCTTCCCTCCCTCTCTACAGGTGTCACTGAATCCTGTGTCAAATTTGGCAGAAGTTACTATGCTACAAAGTTCATGTGAAGAGCCTGCCCACTCTACAGCTCATATATTTGTAGACTTCTCTGGTTCCAGGGCAAAAGCAAAAGAGTATTTGCATTATTCTTTTTTTTTAAACATTAATCTATCTGCTTTTATTTCTTTTGCTGCTGTTGTTGTTGCTTATATTATACACAGAGTCTGGCCATTTGGGTATGTAGATAGATCCTGGAAAGCTTAGTGCTGCTGTCCAACAGCCTCTGTCTGGCTGAGGGAAAAGGAGATACTTAGGAAGATGCAAGTCTTTCAAAGGACACTTAATCACACGAGTCACTTCAGGTGGGTGAGAGCAGAGCAAATCCATGCTTTTGCTAATGCTCTTCTTTCCAGCTCTGTGTTGTCAGCTGGTTGAAAAACTGCTGTCTCCTACAGGAGGCGTCGTTGGGCATAACTTGTGTGACTGCCAGATGTACCTTGGGATAGCCCAGAAGCCATTAGACCTATTCTATCCAACCAGTTTTAGCCTTTTTTTAAGTTTTTATTCTTTTATTATCAAAAAAGTGGACTTCTCTCATGTCTGCAACCTCAGAGGAAGTAGGCTCAAATCCATTTCTCCACTTGGAGCCCAGCAAAGGGTTTTGCCTGCTTTATTTGCACGTGTGGACATCGTAGACTCGTATGCATTCCTGACAGCGGACGTAGCAGCACCAGTGGAAGATACAGTGGCACTTCTCTTTTCGTTTCTCAGTCCTTGTATTGTGCCCGCGGCCGCAGCACAAAAGGTCGCAACCATCAATCCCATGGGAAGTGACATTACAGATCCTGTCACGGGTCCCAAAGGAACCTGTCTCAGGGTTGGGCTCACAAAAGTTTGGTGAGTTCTCATAGTAAACCAGGTCCTTCTCAGTTGGAGCCTTGAAGAAGTTGTATTTGGGCCTGAGGGTTTCGACCCAGCCACGGGATTCTCGATGTTTTTCCACCACCATTTCAGAAGCACTATCATACTTGTCCTTGAGGTAGTCACCGATGACCCTGAAGTCTGGCTGAGACCACCAGCAGGTCTTCACCTCGCAGCTGCCTGAGAGGCCGTGACATTTGCACTTAAGATGCATGAGTTCAATAATAGACTGAAAAAGAGCAGAGGAAAGGCAAAGAAGAAGACATTAGCCTGTAATCAAAACACATATTGCATTCTGCTATTTAGCCAGGTTTTCCTAAAGAACTGCAGTGTTTTCATACACATATTTACACACTTGTGAAAAACAATCACCTTATCCTCCAGTCAATGCCCTACACAGCTGCTGGGACTAAGGCAGATAAAACCTCTGCAACTTTATTGTTTTCAGTGACTATGTCTAATTCCCACTCCAACTTTAAGCATCTACCAAGTACTTTCACTAAGGGATGAAGAGATTTCTGTGCGTACTAACTTCTACCTTATCAATGTTCATGTGTGAATATTGCAGTACTATCACCCAAGAACACAATTCAGTCATACGTAGGCAGAGAAGCGAAGAACACACAAACCTACCAAAACAATGTCTTCGTGAATGAAATATGCAGCTATTCCACTGGACATTAAAACAATATGAAACATCCTCACCACCTAGCACAGAATTCCATCTTTTACATATGTTTCATGTTTACTTAAGCAAACAAGGTTCTAGCTTTGCTGCAGCTATGTTCAGAAACCTGAAAAGCAATGTGGTTTTGTTTTTAAGCCAGGTTTATGATTTTTCTAAAAACATTTCAAAGAAAAAAATAGCAGCCCAACTTTTGATTTTGAAAGGCTCAGACTTCAACATAAAACACTGTCCTGGAATAAATGGAAAGTTGATTATTGATCCCAAAAGTTCGATATTCACTTTTAACTCTTACGAAAGTAGTCTAAAGATTTTTAGAGGTCTTGCCCTCCAGTATTCTGAGGTGGGAGACAGCCTTATGCAACTTACTTGATAATCTGCAATTTCAGACTGATCAGCAAATTTCCGGGTACATGAACAGACTAGTGCCAGCCTGAGTCCAAAAGATTTGCCATGAATCAGCACCTTGGTGTTCACCAGGTGCTTTCCTGTGTTATTTACGGAGTATCACCCGCCGCAAAGGAGGTTGTAATTAGCGATGAGAGAGAACCACAAAATGTTTGGTTCATATAATCATGCTGAACTTAAGGAAAGCTTCTGGCGTAGTGGTAGGGTTTGAGTTCATATGGGAACTAATATGAAACATTGCCTATGGCTCAGGTTTAGCTGGAAACACTTGAGTATGGAGGCCTGGAAGAACTACCCCATGAGTGCTGGCACGGTGAGGGTGGAAAACACCAGTGCTTTATAAAACAGCAGGATTTCAGATAAAGGCGTGACATCTGCTCTCTAATCTTTGACATCTGTAAAATGTCCGAAAATAACTCAGTGTCAAGTCACAAGACTTACGGTAAAAAGACCTCTGCAGGCCTGTGATCACATGGGCATTTTCTCAAAGTTCAGTTTTTCCAAGGATTCTCACTTTAAGGCAAATCCTTCCTTTCCACTCTATCCAGCTTCTCCACAGTCCTTTTTGCCTCATGTTTCCTAGCACACGTGGTGGCTTTGCTATAGCTCACCGCACAGTCATATGTCCTCCTACGTATGTATAAGGCCTTCTTCCGAGGGAACAAGACCATATTAATCTCTTCTGATTACAGTGAGGGAATCTTTTTTCCACTGAGGGATAAGCTATCTCAAGTTTACTACATGAGAAAAAATGCTGTTATCTCAGAGAACCTGCAGCATGGTCTACGTTAGCAAGAGGCTTGTCGTTCAGTTTTGCAAATTATTTCCCATAGATTATATTCTTCTGGCATTTACAGGCTATTCTGGAGATGAAAAAGAGAATGTTTTCTTATTGGGATTGTTCCACCTTATGAAAAAGATTCACTGTGTATGAGGCAGTCACTAAGATAAGTGCAAGATTTTGTGCTTTCTGTTCCCTTATACATTTTGTTCCATGACTGAAGTCGAAACACATTAGCTGGCTTTGAGGCATCGTTCAAGTTTAATCAGGAGGTGCCAGAGCCACATTCCATCGCATTTTCTTTAAATATTCCCTGGGAAATAGAACAGTGTTGAGAAGAGAGGTGATGGGAAGTGCGCTCCTTCGGAGTGGTGATCCCTGGGGAACAGACAGTTGCACTCAGGCTAGGAATCACTTGCCAAAACACATACATCTAATGCCACTTGTGAGCTCCAGGGGTGTCTAAGTCATCAGTCCCAAGATGGCAGAGGACTGCAGCAGACAGTCTTTTCCAGTAGCAGCCCAAGCATAGTCTGGATACTTCAGGATATCTCAGTTTATACTAAAATGCATTTGCTTAAGCAGCTGAATCCTCCCCATAAACCCTGGTCCATCTCTCAAACTTCAGATGTCTTACAGTACAGACATCTCTGGCTGTACAGCTCACCTTCTTCCTACAGCCAACGGAGGGGAACAGGCACAGTTAGGGCATCATTAACTGAGCTACGTATTTAAAATGTCTTCTTCAAGCTGGGATGAAATCCCACCCTAGACCTGTCTGTCTTGATCCATTCTCTGTAAAAGAGGTCTGGACAACTGACTCCAAGGTAGACATTTACATCTGGGTGGGTGAAATTGCTTACAGCTTTCATAGATCCAGTACATTGATCACCTCCCTGACAAGAACTATCATAGGTCACGTATTATCATTTCATGCTGTAAAACTGCCCAGGTTTATTTTTGGTTATTCCCCTCAGTTCCCTCCCACTGTTCATTATGGCAGGTAAAAAAAGATTAAAGGGAGATCAAGAAAGGTGAAACTAAATGTCCTTACAGTCCTTCCAGCTTCGTTGTTGTGCCTGTTCATGGCTGACCGAGCGTCTGGTCTGTTCTCTCGGGCATCCGCAAACTCCCGAGACACCATGCTTCCAAACTCCACGTCCTCGCTGCAGCCCCCCCATTTCCAGCCTTCCCCGGGAGAGCCCTTGTGGCGGGTGTCACAGCCGCAGATGGTGGCTGAGCCCTCGGCGCAGGATCTGGTCACCGCAAAAGCCACTCCAGCAGAGGCAATGGCATGGACAAAGGCTGATTCCCTGGTAGCTGTGAAAGAGAGAAATCAATGAATAGTGGCCAGTGACGGGACCACGCCTGGCTTTGACCAGCCCTGTGAACCCCTTCTCTCGAGGGCATGGCAGAAGGTCAAGAAACTCTCCTCTCCCCTGTGGTCCTGCTTGGACCTGCTCCAAAGACATTTTCTTATACTAGTAAATAAGCTCCTGTGTAGACAGGACGAGGCTTGATTTAAGGCCACTGAGGTCAGCCAAGAAGTTTTGATTAAGGTCATCCTAAGGTCTTAGGATAGGGCCATGACAAAACAAAAAGCAGGCAAAACCTGAGTTTCAGGTGGCATATAGAACATACTATATGCTATTTTGCAGGCAATGCACCACATAGCCATACCCTGAGCTGCGGTCTTGGCTTCAGATGCACAGAATTTGGGCTATGTTCCCATAACGTGGAAAATGCAGGTCTACACTTAATGACAGCCTCCACTCTTAGTGGTGGGACCAGCACCAGGTAAGGTACCTCCTCCTCCCTCAACTGGGAGAGCTGCTCATGGCTGGAAGGTAGGAAAATGCCAGCATGGCCAGATACTCCCCAGTCTTCCCTATGTAAACTAAACATTATCCCCACCCTCCATCCTGAGGCCATTTTCTTTATCCCAGGCTGTTTAGCTCGCTTAGAGACAGTGTTCAATATACGGTATCTTGCATCTATCCAAAGTTTTGCTCACTTCCCTAATTAAGGACCCTACCAAGGGGACTGGAAATGACCTTTCCTTTTCTACCCATTGCCTCAGGATGGTGGGTGGGATCAGCCAAAAGATGTCATGGTTAGGGACTGAGGAGCCTTAGTCTCTGTGGAGACTTTCCTTCATAGCCTTTCAACCTAGCTGGAGCTGGGTGAGGAAGGGCAGCTCAGCATTAGCCTGGCTTTCCTGAATGCCAGTGCTTTTTCTACACTGTGCCAAAATGAAAACCAAACATTTCAAACTGCTTTGCAAATGGAGAATACACAAAAATATCAGGTTTTATCTCCCCCCTCCCCCAGTTTTAGACTCATTATGTTTCTTCACTCACTAGAAATGACCCTGGAGTTCAACACCACACCTCAGAAAACAGCACTGCAATGCTTTTTGGCTTCAGCAAAATGGCATTTTTATCATAAAGATGGCTATTCTCAAACGCTTGAGCCAATTCTAAGAAGACAAAATGATTTTGATAACTGGCCCCCTAAACCTCCTGTAGCTTTCCTCACACAAGCTTACCTCGTGCTTACAGACCAGTTAGCCAAGAAAGTCTCTGATAACCTTTCAGATGATTAGGCAAGGACAGTGTTGAAATATGAATGGATCCAGAAAGGTAGAAGGTCAGGTTTTCAGTTGATGCAACTTCACCAGCTTCTACTGAGCTTTGCATCAGCTGACGAGGTGCCTACTCAAAACCACTCAAACCTTCTCTGCACCATATTTTGCTGATCTGAGCTTTCTCCAGGCATTTTGGCTTAATCTTTACTTTCTAGATGCTTCCAGGCTTTACTAACGCAAAGAGAGTTTAATATGCCAAGCGAAAAAGCCAACATGTTCTTGGGGAGAAATCAAAACTGTATGCTTGCAGAGCAGTCCCGGCTGGATTGAAGGCTTAAGCAAGAACTTGTGCAGCACCGCTTCACTTTGGGAAGACTACCAAATACAACAATATGCAAATCAAATAATGTGCATGAACTTACAAGCCGAAGGTATGAGCAATGTCCTGGAACATGCTGTCAATGCGCATCGTGAGGTTAGTAAGTCACTGAGGGCTAGAACCGAAAAAGGAAAATGCAGGAACCCTCAGTTCCACGATGTGAATTTTAAAACCCCTAGTTCAGCATCTGTCCAGCCTGGAGGATCCCAGCTTCCTGCAAATGGTGACCATGCAGTTCCTGAGCTGTGTGAAAGTTCAGCTTTTGAAAATGAACAGATGAGCCCAGTTCTAACAGGACTGAGGACTTGGCATCTTGCACTTGCCTAAGCCCAGATGGGATCCAGAAACCAAATCTTGGGGGTGGGGAGCTTTGTATGATGTCTCCAAGGTCATTGATGACCAGCCCTGGGGTCTGTGAAATGCAAAGGCTTCTCGTAGAAGCCAGACAGATAAGCTAGTGGATTGAATGCCAATACCCTCTGTTAGGGAGGTAGAGGGCATAGACCCTGACCAGAGAATACCTGACACACCTTCTACCTCCTCCCATTGTGGCCTAACTAATCTTGAGACCTTCTAATATGCTGCTATGCCATGGACTGCAGAAGAAGATGATAATTATTCTTCTTCTTCCCCCTTCTATCTGACAGCTGTAGGGGCTAAAGTATGTTGCTTGGGTAGGTGAGCTCTCATCTCTTGGGAATCACCCCTTCCTCTGCTCGGGAGGAGAGATCTGATCCAGGCCTTCGGCTATTTGGGAAGGTGCTGTAGGTGCTGAACTGATATTTGCAGATGCTGTGGAGAGCCCTCGTGCCTTGCCTTGCTGGGACTGAAAAGAAAGCATCTACATCCATGGTCTTTGTGCAGAAAACCTTCTCCTTGTGTGGGTATGAGAGGGGTGGCCTGGGCTTAGGAGTCCACGGGTCACGGGTTTCACCCACCTGGGCTTCAGCAGGAGTCTAATATTGGCTCAGAACAGGGGTGTTTGTGCATACAGGTGCAGAGCTTACCAAAACCTAGGGAGCTTCAGGCAACGCAGCCAGAGGGTCTGCAGATTTTCTGCCTTTGCCAGGACTTGGTTGCAGCTGAATAAGGAGTTACAGGAGGACAGCTTTAGTTGTAGATACCCAATCCTAAATCCCAGGTCCGTTACCTAAACTCCCACTGGTGCTAGCCCTTACTGAAAGCCTACAGCTCCAGGAGGGTATTGATAGGATTTGCCTTAAGAAGCACCGATTATACTCAGCTCTCCTTTTCCCAGAAAGAGCCCAATGCCTTTTACAGCCTGTATACTCCGTAATCACTCCCTTGCTTTTGAAATGCAGCCACCCCTGGGGTGGAGTGCAGCCACCACTTAACAGCACACAACAGGAAGCAAATAGCATTGTATCTGATCATAACTACCTGGGGAATGTAGGCAGGCAGAGCAAAGAACCTGAGATCTGGCCCCGGGCACTGAGGTTAGGAGTTTGTCTCTTGAGAAAGTTGCAGCCGATCTCTTAATGACTCCATGAAATTAGGGCACCGGGTTTACATCTCCTACCCCTAACTTAAGGCACCGAGTTCAATATTGACGCAGATGGAAGAGTGCCATCGCCTGAATCACGTCCTGCCACCTCCTAAGTTATAGGACTGTCCTCAAATTACGAAGCAGACCTGACCCGGCCGAGCTCTGAAGAGCTCCCCAGGTTGTAGCCAGAGGCGGTGTGGCTGCAGGAATGGAGAAGGAGTGTATAGAGATACAGATAAGCAGAAGGAAAGCATGCACTTGTAATGGAAATGAGGGGTTATTAAGGTGCCATATAAAAATGCAAGAGACTTAGCAAAGATAACAGGAAAGTGCAGTATATTTGTCAGGTCGCCTCATTCCTCTCTGGGTGGTTCTGGTAGCAGGAGACAAGCAGCTCATTATGACTTGAAGAGACCTTCTGGAAAGTCATCTGGCAAGAGAAGGTTGATAGGGACTAATACTTCATGGGGATGGTGACTTAAGAGCATTTCAACCACTTCGTTTTCAGTGCAGCACAAGGTCACCAAAGCTTGTTTAATTCCTGCCTGCTCCCGAGTCTCCCTGCAGGGCTTGGAGACTTGGATGGCTGGTGCTTCAAGGTACCCTGCTCTGGACCATTTTGGGGGGGGTTGGCTCTCAGTGAAAAAGGTGCTGAGGCTTACAGAGGGCCTTTAGGGATGCTTTGTAGCTGCCCACTAATGCAGAGGTCTCCAAGTCACTGGTCACTTCTGGACACTTTTTCCTAAGGAGCCCGGTCTGTGAAGCTGAGAGCCTGAATGTCCTGTGCAGAACACCTCTGACCACCCTATCTCAGCAGCAGAAACATCTTGGGATGCAAAAAGACATGGTCAGGAAGGATCAATATGAGAATTCGGAGGCCTGAGGATGAGGTGACCTAAGATTTTATTTCCTGCTTTTGCAAGGCTTTTTTATGTGACTTTGGGCAAATCCTTTAGTCAATCTGTGCTTCTGCTTCCTTATCCATACACCTGAGGACAATCCTGCTAATCTCCTCAGGACCCTGCAATGCTCAGTTCAGTGATGTCTTCAGAATTGTGTGCAGAAGGTGTTGGAGCCAGAGTGTCATCAAGTTGTGGGATGAGGAAAGCAAATGAATAACCACATAAATATCTCAACTGTCTAACGTACAAAACTAGTCTCATGTGTTCTTCTGCCCAGACAGTGACTTATTTTCCCTGAATCTTTCTCTGAATGACTAAATGATTAACCCCAGGTCAGGTAGATATCCCAGATATGTGGGAGAAAGGACTACGGGGATACAGAAGGATGAACATAAAGGTTTATTTTGGTCTTAAAAAGCTACAGTCCCTTTTTACCACCTTTGCACCATAGTACTGAGCCCTGTTATCGGCAGCCTAAATCTTTCCTTCCTCCCTGCACAGTGGTCTGCTGGTAACAGCAGGTTCCTGGGACGGGGCAATGCAACCCACCTTCAATTGTGTTGGGAGCTGACATTGCAAGTCCTGTGTCCTGGACCACAGCTCGAAGAACTAGGTGCTGTTTCAGAAAGGGGGCACTGCTGTTTCCACTGACCGCTCTTTAAAAGAAAGCAGTGAGATCTGTGCAGTCTTAGAATGAAAAGGAAGACAGAAAGACAGAAAAGAAGGAAAGAAAGAAAAAAGAAAGAAAAAGAAAAAAAAAGAAAGAAAGGGAGGAAGGAAGGAAGATGTCTTTCTTGAGATGGTTCTGGGTTGCACATCTTGCAAGGAAGGAAGCAGACCTCAGCAGCTGGAGAACAGATAGCCAAGCAGTAGAGATGGACCCTGCTTTGAGGGTTTTCCACTCAGCATGCCACTTTTCTAGATGGTCCTCCTGAAGGTGTGGAAGCTCCTTTGCAAAGGGAACCTTGCTGACTCTGCTCTGTGGAGACAAACCTCCCATGCCAACAACCCTTTACTGCTCAGGACCTTGTCACCATCCTTTTTGAAACATGGCCCTTGGAGGGAAACACTGACTTAACGCCCTTTTGGGCTGGATAATGTATAAACAAAGTGGAAAAAAATAGAATTGTCCCAAATTGCTCCTGGAGATGTATGAAAGTGAAGGAAAGAGTTCTCATATTTTAGCCACCCCTCCCAGCCACCATTAGCATGTCTGCTGCTGAATACAGGGTCTTAATCCTCGTTCCACACTAGGAAAGACACTGCAGTGGGTTGTTGCAAGCCCTGAATTTCTGACACTGCAGACTTCTTGAGTGCTGTTGGGAGAGTCACTTAGCAAGTGGGGTAAAATGGAGAAAATATCCTATCTGCTTAGCAGGACTGTGAGGAGAAGACATGCTGATTTCTCTGATCTTTGTTTTTCGAAGCTAAAAGACAAGAGAAAGCTACCTGTTGTGTCAGCTACTTGTGTCAGACTCTCAGAGACCCATCTCTGGGGGGCAGAAGATGTAAAGTCTTTCCAACCTTTGTCTGGTAGGGCATGTACCCAGGGAGTGTGAGAAAGGGTTTCAGTTCCCTCCTTGGCTCGAGAGGATACAAACCCACAGCTGTCATGTTTAGAATTTGCACAACAGTTGACACTACATTGACTCTGGATTAAAAAAAAAATAAAATAAAAAAGTCTAAATAAACCCAAGAATCAAGAAACTGGAAATAAAACTGGGGGCAGACTAATGCTTCTCGTATTTGGAGTCAGCACAGCCCTGCCTCTTACACTGGGGGACTGTCCTAACAGCTCAATTTCCCCCTGATTATTGTGGTTGGGGTCCTTCTTGCAGGTTAGACATCATGGGGACTGCAAGGGGGGAAGGTGGTGTCCAGTGGAGGAAGGTGGTGAGGAATTTGTGAAGAGAGTTTTTGGAAGCCCAGTCTTTGACTCTGGTGAGGTGAATTTTGGTTTTGACTGTAGTGTAGAAAGGACTACCCAGCTGCTATCAGCACGCTGTGGTCTCCTCCTTGAATCCATCAAGAGATCCACCTTACCTAGATGTGGGAGGAGAGCTGTGCCATTCCCTTGTGGGGAGGGACACCCATAAACACCTCCACGGTGAAAGCTAAATCAGAAGGGCTTGAATGAAAGTCCATGTTGCACCACTTTGGATGAAAAAAAGGATACCAGAAAAGATAAATACCAAATGTTCCTCACCACGGATGCAGGAGCTGAAGCACTGATGGTGTAAAAGTCAGTGCCTGCTCCTTATGTGCAGCTATGCTGAAGGTAAGGCTGGAGGAAGGTCTCAGCTCTGAAGGGTACCTCTCAGAGCTACCTTGAGCCAAAGCCTCATCACTTGCTAAGTAGATGGCAATCTCCAGGAGAAGCAGGTTTCTTTAGGCTCACACTGTCAGCCTTGCAGGCACAGCTACTTTCTGAATAGCAGAAGTGAAATCCAACGGGACTGGTGAGTCAGAGCTCACAGGAGCTGCAAAAACACATGCAGACGTCACTATTGGCTTATACCAACATGAACAGCATTGCCTGCTGGCCCTGAAATTTGTGTGCAGGATAAGAAAGGACCACCTGCAGCAATGCAGCCTTGCTTGTCCTACATACCAGCAGAAGATACTCCAGTCCTTCAGCCCAGCTGGCCTCTGTGCTAAACTTGCCAACCAGCAGATCCCTCAGAGCCAAACCCCAAAGGTTCAGGACACAGGGATGATGTCCCGCACCTTACGATGCTCTTTGTACTAAAGGGGGCTTACAAGAAAGACAGGGACAGACTTTTTAGTAGGGCCTATAGCGCTATGCCAAGGGGTAATGGTTTTAAACTAAAGGAGGGTAGATTCAGACTAGATCTAAGGAGGAAGATTTTTATGATGAGGGTGGTAAAATGCTGAAGCAGGTCACCCAGAGAGGTGGCAGATGCCCCATCCCTGGACACATTCCAGGTCAGGTTGGATGGGGTCTGAGCGACCTGATCTAGTTGAAGATGGTAGGGGGGTTGGACTAGATGACCTTCAAAGGTCCCTTCCCACCCAAAATATTCTATGATTCTATGGTTCTTAAAAATGAAGGGTCACATCTCAGAGCATAGGACATATTTCTCCCCAGGGAAAGGAGGAGGGAAGGTGGGAAAAAAATGTTTAAAGGCTTTTACTGTTTTGTTTTTTTTGGTTCTTTTATGATCACAAAGAAGCAAATCGTTTGCCAATCAGAACTATTAAATATTGGCATGGCACCAGGTGAAGATGGAGAACAGGGAACCCCTTGGCACATGCTGGCTGACAGATCCATCCATGCCGCAGAGACAGTGCCTAAGCGCTGGAGGGGAACAAGCGTTGTTCCCATCGTAGAGGAGGAGGAGGAGGAGGAGGATCACAGAGGTGTCACGGCTGCTGTGAGCCTGACATTGCTTGTGGGGAAAATACTGGGAACGTTGGAAACAAAATATTGGCTCTCACGGCCTTGGAGGCAGGCGAGCTTCAGTTTCACCACATTCCTCTTGATTGTAGCAATAGAGGATCCCACATCAGATAAAGCAACTGAAAGGGTTTTACATAAGCTGTCTGGCTCAGCCTCAAGCTTCCTTCAGCTCCTCTCCAGAGAGGCCCCTGTTCCCAGTGTTCATATTTCCTCTGACCCATCCTCACCGACCTCAACATGTTGGTCTCCTGCAACAACATCTCCTGGCCTGGCACCAAAGGCTCCTCAGTTACCCCCTTACCCTTAAAAGGGGAGCCTTGTACCATGCTTGCTGTTTGCTTTCAAAGATGCACCTTCCACCCATTAGGAAAGGTGGAGAGGAGCAAGTTTTGGCCTTGGATGCGCTCAACATAAGGACTATAAAAGGTGGGGCAAGTCAGGCTTCCTGGTGGGATGGTGAATCATTCCACAGAGCACATCCTCAAATCGGACAGCACGTGCTGTATTCATACTAGGCGTATTGGAATATGCTTTAGGAAGTCAAAGCTTTAGGAAGAGATCCTGCGCTTCTTTAAAGCTTTCATTTCTTTACTTGGTGTCACTCCCAAGTCTAAACACCAAGCAGCCAAGTGCCCTGGCTCTGATTTTCGGCTCAGTTACAGCAGCATCGGTTGGGAAGTCCTTCTTGTTACTCTGAGAAGACTCTGGAGGCTTTAAGAAGATCAGAACCAGGTCACTGCCTCACCCAATGGGCTACAAATGTTGCACAAGGTCCCTCTCTGGACACGAGCGACTCTAAAATTCTGCCTCAGTTTCCCCATTTGCAAAAATGGACAATATTCATATATCATGGCACAAAAACCCCACTTATAAATTCATGCAAATGGTGATCACTACTGACTGACACCACAGACCACATCTGGCATACTGTCCATACAGGACAGAGACAGAAAGCTCAACTTACGCTCTATAGCCTGAGCTCTGGGCGTCCTTTCAGCCTACAACATTGCAGAGGAGAAGGGCAAAAGGGAGGACTTTTCTCCTCACCCAGTACTGCATGACCCCTTATTACCCTGGGAATGATACTTACGCTTGGATCTCTCTTTTTCCATAGGGCCGTCCATGACAACTTCAGTACCTTGAGCTGCCTCTGTGCTGAGCTGTGTGGACACAGATACTTTCTTATCAGCACCTCATTTGGGCTTAGAGCCATTATAAGTCTCAGCAGTAGCTCCAGGACTCTCCAGAGCAGCTCTGAGTTGCACAGAGAAGACGTGTCCAGAGCTACATAAACCTCCATCAACCTTGTCCAGAAGGGCATGATTGCATGGGATCCTTTGGATGAGAGCAGAGCCTAAATCATTGCCTGGGATCCCTTGGATGCAGAAGGATCACTAAGTACATTCCTCAAAGATCTGTTTGTAAGACTACAGTCAGTGTAGATTTACAGATTGACCTGGATGATTTGGAGCCATACATCAATGAAACCCAAACACCGTCTGCCGTTCTCTGGTGTGTAGGTTTGTCTTTACCAGCATTTCCCAAGTAGGTTTATCTCCAAGCCTGGGGAAGCCTGCTTTGTAAAAACAGCAATCCTTGGGGGCTGCAGGTAACTGAGGCTTTCAGGTCTAACCCTGAAATGGGGTGTTTCCAAGAGCAGATGCAGCAGTGGGAGAAATGCAGCTTCGGAGCACCCACGCTGCAGCGAGTGATGCCAGCCAGGAGCTGCCCCGCAGATCCGTGCTGGGCTCTGCGTGACACCACAGCCTATGCCCTTCTTCACAGAGAGCCATGCCAACTCCATGCCCAGCTGATTCTGCACTGTTTCTCATCAAAATCCAGCTCCGGGGTTTGTTTGACTTTTTTATCCTTTTAAAAATCAGGCCCCTAAATGCAAAGACTTATGCAAATGCAAAGCATAATAACAAGAAGCTAACCACACTTTTACATATCTTAAAGGAAAGGTTAGGTTTGGGTCCCATCTGTGTTTTGAACGAAGTTCTGATTGAGTTCTTGTTTCCTCTGAACCAGTGTGCTAGTGTCAACACATCCCTGGGAAGATGAAAGGCCGTAAAAAGACATTTGATCAGATTAGCTGTGATTCAGATCATTGGAGGGAAATTATTAAATGGGCAATTCCTGCCAGGGAACATGAAGGCGATACAGATAAGAGTGAGTGTTGGATTGAAGGAGGTTGGATTAACACAGCTTGTAAAATCCTGAAGGCCAAGTTCCCCTAAACCATCTGAACAATGCGGGGTTTTATTTTTCTTTTTTTTGTTTTTCTTTTCACTTTTTTTTCTGCTGGTTGCTTATGGTTATCATTGCACCCAGCACAAGAGAGCTGCGACCTCCAGTGCGGTGCTCACGCTTCCAAACCTTTCAGGCTCTACCTGTTTCAGGTAGAGCCAGATTGTCAGATGCCGGAGCAGCCCAGGAGCCTCACGCAAGGCAATGGGAGCAGGACCGGTGCTCCCTGCCTCCCTCCAAGCCCTCGTGTGAGCAGAGGGTGGGTCGAGGGCTGGAATGCTTTTGCTAATTAGCTACTGTCAAAATAACCCCAGGTGATCGCAGGTAACCAGACCCCCAAGATAGGCAAATCAGCAGGATGGTCTGGTATCAGTAACCCAAGTCTGATACCTGCAAAGCAAACATCCCTCTATCTCTCTCTCTATCGCCCTATCTCTCTGTCGATCTAATCATTACCATGTAAGTCTCCCTACCTACCCTGCTTAATGCAAGCACGTTTTATCTGTCTTTCTGTTGGCTTGGTCATGTGTGAAACACTTGGCGTCTGATCCCCCCCCTCCCGCTGTCCCATAAATGCCTTCTTCTGAATATTTCATCCTCGTCTCCAGTCCTGAAACAGCACCGTCCTCTCAGCCCTTCGAACTGCCTCAAATTACCCCGACCCCTCGTCCCCCCAAAGGCCCAATGTCCCTGGGAGGCTCTAGACAAAAGGAAGCTGTGTGCCAATTGGGGGTTATTAGCAGAGGTACAGCGTGCTCATTGTGGCAGGACCGAGTCCTTCGTGAAAGGGGAAGGCGGAAAAGGAGCGGGGAAGGACTGGGGTGAAATGCTCTGGGGTGCGTTCCAGGTTAAAGGATCATTGGGGTCCCTTCTGGCTTCGAAAAAAAAAAAAAAGGCAAGAAAAAGAAGGCAAGCCCCAAAGACTGCTATGCAAAACAGCCCCGCTGGTCAATAGGATACAGGGAAGAAAAAAAAAAAATTGTATTCTGTTATCAGAAGCAACATGGTCGAACAAAAGGATCGCCTTCGCCCACCTGAGAATGGAATGTGAGGCTCCATTTCGCTGCTCTGATCGTATTTGACAGCCCCCCTCGAGACTGCCTGGTTGGTATGGCAAATCGTCCTTATTACCTGCTGGGGTGAATGAATCCCCCTTTGTGCTGGCACTGTCACGCTGCATTAGGTTGACAATGGCCCGAGATATTTTATATGAAATTTGCCCTCACTTGTGATTAGCCAGCACCAACTAAGTCATAGCAACCTAGAACTATGCATTGGCCGGGCCCCGTTGTCGGCCGAAAGGGAAATCCCTATTCAAATGGTTTAATAAAACAATCTAAAGGGCGTGTGAATCGTGAAAAGCATTTTCACTTTTCTCTTTAGCTTAATCTCATGGTCGCTGGGATATTGTGCTCTGAGCAGACCCCAGCAGGGTGTGGGCTAAGGTCCCCCATCAACTTCTTTTACAGCCTCCTTTTCTGCGAGTTAATGATATACCGGTGTGATTGCCTCCCGCAGCAAGAAGAAACACGCATTTGATGAAAAGGATGGACCTCCTAACACATCCTAAATGGCAACAATTTCTCATCCAAAGGTCACAGGTCATAACCTGGATTTTGAATCACCACCCAGATCTTTTTCAAAGCCCTGCTAAAGCTGGGGGATTCTGCAAGGCCATTTTACACACAGACACGCACACACACACAGACACCGGCGTTATCTCCAGAGGTTCCTGCTCTGCTTGAGTCCTGAGTTTAGTGTTTGGAAACAATTGGATTTTTCCCCTGGTTTTGGGCTATGGTTTGCTGCCTTTCACGTCTTCTCAACCCTGGGTTGCAATGCTGGGAAAAGCACAAGACGGAGGTGGGCAACGCAGAGATGCGTAGACTTTCTGCGAGGCACCTCCTGAGCATCCCCAGAGGGTCTCCCAGAGCTCAGAAGCTCCCGGGGTAGAAGCAATACCCTTGGTGGAATCAGCAGCTGGCCGTTCATCCAAAACCTGCCACGCTCCTAGCCCCGAGCATCACCTCCAGCAAGGCTTCAAGGTCTCAAAACTCTCCCCACTCGCTTGCAGGTGCAGAAAAGCTCCCGCAGTGCTGACCCCCTCGATAAGCGGTGTCTCCCACGCGTGGGTGAGAGGCAGCCGCAGAGATTTGGCCGTGGAGTGAGGTGGGAGGAGGGGGAAGGAGAAGGGTAGGGTTCCCATTTTGCATTTTTTTGCTCCTCTTCCTCGCCCAGGCTGGGAAGTGGAGGAAGGCAGTGGCAGCGGGTGCAAGGCTAGCTGAAAGCCGGGTGCTCATCTTAATGTTTACCTAAACTGAGGAACGCTTTGTGTCTGCAAAATGAGGCTGGAAATCCCCGGGGAAACAAGCTCCCTCATGAACCTCCCGCAGCCGAGCTTCCAAGCACAAACAAAAGGTGAAAGGGAAAGCAGCACTGGAACCTGTTTTGTTTTCCCCACTTTTCTTTCCTCTTCTCTATTCCCCTTGCTTCCCATCATGAAGCCTTGGGCCAGGAGAGCGGTTCCTCTGTCAGTTGTACGTCAATCTTCTCCCTTGATTTTTTTTCCCACCAGAGCTCAGCAAGAAGAACGGGGCTGCAGGGAGCATGCAAAACGAAAGCAGCCCAGGCTCTCATGAGGGACCCTTTTGGCTTTCGAAATCCATGCTAGCTTCTCCTAAAAGGTGTTCATAGGAGTTGTGGTGCGTTTCCACTGCAGCTCTCCATGTAATTGTAAGCTATCTGGGGCAAGGAGTGATTTTATTATTATGTGCTTGTACAGTATTTAACACAATGGGGCCCTGATCTCTGCTTGGGGCCTCAGAGTCTACTGTAATACGAATAATTAACCATAATAGAGCTGGGAAAATATCTTAATAAAACCATGGAATCAATTTGAGGCAATTAAGCAATTTTTCAGCTTGCAGAAGTTTTTGCTTTACAGGCTCAGTTTGGAGAAGGGAGGAGGGTTTGGGTGCTGGGGAAACTGCAGGGAACTGCTCACCCCCCTTCAGCAGGCTTTGGCAGTCTTTTTGGGTTTCAGTTTCACCCAGCTGGGGAGGCAGAAAAGTTTTATGCAGCTCCCAAAGCACAAAAGCCACTTTTTATAAATAGCTTATGTGAGGAAACGCAGTTTGGAGGCTGGACCTGTGGTTCCTGAGGGAGAAGGGGCTTAGTCCTAAACAGCATGACTTTCAAACAGCTCATCCGCCCTGCCTCTGCCCCAGTTGCCCACCTGTGAGATGGAGAGCAATCGTTATCTTCCAGCTTTCTAATCCCAAGCACTTGAGGTCACAGCTAGCTGCTAAAGCAATGGGGATTGCGGATCTGTTTAGACAGAGAGGAATAAGAAAATTGCAAAGCCCCGGACACAGACTGCATGATTTACAAGCAATTATAAGTCAGCAGATAAGCTTTGGATGACAGATATTCTGATTACAGTTGAAGCTTTTGTATAATTGGCAAGCGTAAAAGGGAGCTAAATATATTGAACACTTGTTTAAAGCTGTATTCAGCTCTGTACTTGTCCATCATGGAGGGAGTGCATGTGAGGACACTACAGCAAGGAGCACTTCTTCTAAGGGTGGGCAAACTAACAAATCTACTGGCTCACCCAACCAAAACAGTCACATCAAGAACTGAGCTACATTACCCTTTCCTGAAGGAATTAGTTCTATCCTCCATAAACACATCTGCTGGTCAAATGGGTGCAGACCCTGAACTTTGTCATGCGTAGATCTTTTATGGCCAAGCCTTTGCAGGAACTCTTATGACCAACAGTCACTTTCTAAAAGGCATTCCCTTAAATCTTTCAGTCCTAGAAAGACACAATCAGAATAATCATAACAGAAAAAAGTGAAAAAAATAAAGATAAACCTCCATACACCATTGTGCATTGACAGTATGGCTGCGACAAGTCTGTGAACTGGTGATCAGCCTGGTGTTGGTCCTAGACATGGAAAAATGAGTCCTAGTACTTAAAAACTGAAGAAAAGGATCTGCACCACAATGCTTTCAAAGTAGACATCACCCTCCACTGCACGTTAAGTCCTAATAACGGTTCATTTAACTACCACGAAAAGTTAGCCTGTCATCCTGCTGGACTGAAAATGTCATCACTTTGATTTGGGAAGTCGAGCAAAAACATGCAAGGTGAATACTTGGCTAGGAGACCACCTGGCAATCTGTCACACCCAGAAGATGACAGAGCTTGAGTTCTTGGTGAATATAAGACCATAAAAATAAGATAAATGGAGGTTTTCCATTTTTATTCAAATGATAGACAGGGTTTAAATAATAATAACAATAAAATAGCCAGAACTTCTATCTACTTGTGATTTAAGACAGTGAAAAACTCACACACACACACACACAAACAGTGTCTACCTTGCCCCCACCAATGTGAATGGGCTACTTGTCACGGACAACTGCCCACTCACGTGCCTGTGCCCACACTGGTGAAGCGGGTGACATGCAGTTCTCATCCTGTGGCGTGTGGAAGTGCCACATGCTCTTACTGCAGGGATGAGGAGCTAGCTCAAGGAGTGAGCTGTCTTCAACTGGAACATCCAACCTGGGTTAGGAGAACGGTCTGGGTTCTCTGATGCCCACCAAGAAGCTCTCAGACATGATGATTTCTGTTCCTCACTCAGCCATGCAGATTTTTGCACAAGTGACCCCAGAACAATTTCAAAATTACGTATAGATGTTGTCAAGACACAGGTCTCCTGCTGCTACGTGATCCTTCCCATAATCAGAACTGCAGCACAGTTGCTGCGGCATGAGATAGCTACTTGACCTCAAAAAAAAAACCCCAAACCTGCTGTAGAAGCAAGGGATACCAAACAACTCCAGACAACTTTCTCAACCAGTCATCATTTGTATTCATAAGACAAGCCAATTTCATTAATCTTGTGCTTACCTTATTTTGCCCAGGTTTCTTAAACTCAAATAACGCCCACCTACCTAATTACAGAGATGCAGTTTTCTCGCCCAGCCCCGTGCCATACACTCGTCAGCCCTCGTGGCGAGCGGAGCTGGAATTGTGCAGGGATGCTCTCTCCTATGGAGATGGTCTCTTCCAGTCTGAACTGCACATGGGTTTTGCCCTGCCAGGCAAGGAAAAGGATGGGCACCCAGAATGTGAATAACCTCCAGGTAGGGATTGGAGTCTCTCTAAGGACAGACGGGGGCTGTGAGCGAGTAGGAAGAAGAGGCAGGTGCTGTGGGTTTTGATCCAGCTTCGATCTCTGTCTTTGGGTTCACCCATTTTAAGCCAAATGATAACATTTCCTTTGATGAAGCATTCCCTTCCTCAGGCTATATGTCATTACAGTATTTTTGCTTCTTCTCTTTCACATTGTGAGGCTTTTCCAGAACTTCGCCAACCTGATTGCAAGAAAACCTGCAATTCCAGCTTATACTTCGCTTTCTTGCTGCTTTTAATTCACCAAATGCCTGGTTTTGTTCTTATGTCAGCCCTGCCTTCATATTTGACGACTGGACATAATGTTATTCTTGATTTTGCATCTGCTGTTCTGCTACAGGTTCTTAAAGAGCATCCACACCCCACGGCTATGGGTGTGTGCACTCCAGAGTTGGTGGGAACAACTCGTGACTCCTTATCCAGCATATTAACTTGCGGGGGGGAGGAAGGGTGATGACCTGTTCTGCCTACACCGTCTTCGGTGACTTTAGTGGGAGTGGAAGGCATCTGCCAAACTGCTGGAGGAACCCAGTACCTTAAGGGTTTACTGACAGTGCACATCGCTTTCATCCCTGCCTATCTTACAGCAACTAAATCAAAGCTACGCATCCTGCAGTCTCTTGGGATGGGAGCTGCTAAAGATTCCTCTCTCGCTGTTAAATGTAAACTCCCTCGGTGGCAACACTGCTGCTGCCCTATGTAATGAGTGGGGATGGATGATATGTGAAGTGCAGAAAAAGAAAAAAAAGAACAACCAAGAACCCTTAGGAAATGTCTTTGAAAATCAGTTACTGAATAAATCGGATAAAGCAAAAAAATATATTTTGGCCATCAGCAGAACAACATGGGGCCTGATTCTCCTCTTGGCCTGGTGTAAATCAGAATAACCTTTATATAATTCAGAGGGAGTGGCAAAAAAAGTTAAGCCAGCGTAATTAGGGGTGTATCTTAGTATAGGAGTATTCTTCTCCTATGAAAACCTTACTTTCTCTAATGAGACACCTCACTTCTTGTTATTTTTCATGAAACTGATATCTAGATGCACTGGCAGGCTGAGCTCCTGCTCCAGAAAACCTTAAAAATCACAGGTATCAAACTTGGACCTCTTACCCTTCTGCCCAAAGGCAGGATTCATTCTGCCTAAACTATCCCTGACAGATGTTTGTCTAACCTGTTCTCGGAAACCTCCCAGGTGGGAGCTCCCACCCCTTCCCCAGGCAATCTATCCTCATGCTTCACTACCCTTACCGTTAGACCGCTCTTCCTAAAGTCTAACCCCAGTACCCCAGCTGCGATTGAAGTGAACATGGAGGAGAACTTGTCGAATTAACTGGGCAAACCAAAGGAGGAGGTGGAAGTGCAAGGAAGAGAGGAAGATGAAGTAACGCTGGGAAGTTGCGTAGTAGATCAGTGGCAGAGCTGGGAATAGAGCTCAGGTCCCTTGACTCCATGACTTATGCCTGCGTAAGCGAGGGAGTCCTTACCTTATTAATCCCACTGAGTACCTCGCCTTTCTCCTGGCATTTTTTTCTATGCTCCCTCTTCTCACTCGCTTCCATCTCTCATGTTAATTTTCCTTGCCTTTCAGCATCTCACATGTGCCCTCAGAGGGAGAGGCTGTTGTAACATACGCAGTCTTCGACTGATTCATCCCTTTGCTTATACGTGACTAACACTCATGCTATTTGTCTAACTATTTCGATTGATGTACATTTAATATGTAAAAATTTAATTAAAGTGTTATTCATAAAAAAATATCTGGGCCAATTTAATATTTTTTTTAAATACCCAAAGGGAATATTTCAATTAGGGACTAAATGCCAGAAAACACTGTCAGATTCCTTCCACTCACCCCCCCCCCCATCTCTAATCAAAGCAGCAGGTTTTGATATTATAAAGAAAAAGCCACCAAAACCGCAACAATATTTACAGGAATTCACTCTGCAGGTGCAGAGATCAGTCCTGAGAGAAGCTGAGAACTTCCAGCTTTCTGTGGAAATCAGTGGAAGTTAGTCTGAGGAGAAGCCAACTACGTACCCAGAGCCAGCTCCTTACCCAGTGGATCTGTGCTAATGTTCTGATTGGAGAATTTGCTGAATCTTTCTAATCAGCTTGGTCCTGCAACCTTTAATCATGCAAATGGTTCACGTCTTCAGTGCAGCTCCAGACTTGCCAGCAAAAGGCTTGCAGGACTGAGTATGGCAAGGAGAATTGGGATTTGTGCTGGCAAAACAAAGTTTCTGATGGCTATGGGCCTGAAAATGAATCCCTCCAAATAGATGCTTCTCCTAATTTAGCTGGGAGGAGTAAAAACTCTTGGGCTTGCCTTTTACATGGCCCAACAAGTCTCTTCAGTGGACAACGTCATTCAGGAGCTTAGCAGATATATTAGTATTTCCTGCTTCCAGATAGGCAGGGACGACAAAAACGAAGGAGTTAGATGAAAAACATGGCCCCCAAAACCACAGCAAACGTCTGAATTTGTTTATCCTAAAAGGACCAACTTGGTTTGGGTCTTGGGAAAAGGCTGAGATCAAATCACTCAGTCTTCAGTTTAGCATCATCCAGACCTGATTCACAACCTTGGTCAGAAAGTTTGGTCTCCAGCAATTTCAGGTAACTGTGTAATAGTGGTTCAGTTCAAAAGTCTGCCCAGGACAACTCCCCACAACAGGGCTGGGTGTGTTACGCACAGTGCACGGTGGGTGGTATAATACTGAGGAAACAGAAGTCTTGCGTGACTCAGAACGGAGTGCCACGCCAGTCGGTGCTGATGGTGGCCCTTGGCCTCCCTACTCCTTCCCAGCCTCCTGTCACCCACCGCAAGCCACAAAAACTCGTGGTCCCTAACACTCCCAGTGCTCCCTAACAGACTTTCACCTTCCAGCATGAAACAGCAAAACCTCAAGAGCAGCAATGACCAAAATGATCAGTCACCCCCATCCCAAGTAGACACCTTCACCCCAAAATTTCAGCCTCTCCATGTCTGACATCTGCCTACAAGTTTCTGAGACATTTCCAAGGCTTTTCAAGACTTGTGAAAGTCTTGAAAGGCCTCACTGTCATTCCAGTGCAAAGGAGCTGCAGAAACCTCAGCATTTCCCTCAAACCAGAGTGCCTATTTCCTACCTAAACCAAGGAAGTCACGGCTGCCATGCCAAAAATGAGGCCAATGGAAATGCTGTGCATGACATGTAAGGAGCGGTCCCCAAACTCTCTAGCAGAAGGGTCTGGATGAGTCATGGGATTCATTCTTCAGGAAGATCTCCAAGCCCATTTAACCCAAGTCTTCATTTCAGGCATTTTTATGAGGTCATTGCAAAGGCTCAGTCATTTATGTCCTCAGAGGGAGATAGCAGGGTACCTGAAGTATGTGTTGGTACGTGATTTACCTCCATGGAGCAGTAGTCTTGCAGTGCACACACAGGAGCTGTTAGATATGCTAATATGCGAACACAGGCCTCATCTTGAAATCTTAAGAGGGGATTAGAGCAGATGAGTCCTCATTTAGTTTTCCAGAACAGTGGCAGAGATAAATCTGGCTGCTCCTTTGCAGGGTGTTAAAGGGGGATTTCCTGGTGGGTGGGTCTCCTCAGTGGGGTATTATTGTGTTGACAGTGGGGCGGGAAGGAATGGATTAAGCAGCTGGCAATGGGATATGGAGCCTTTGCATGTGCTGGCAATGGATATAAGCTGGGGAGGGTTGAAAGCTGTCAGTGGGCTATAGGAAATCAGGTTTGCTTCCTGGCTTATTCCTGGAGACCACGCTGTTGCTCTTGAGCAGAGCGTTACTCTTCAGAAATTCAGCCTTGGCTCCCACACTGGGTATGTCACCAGTGACCAGCGATAGGGCTCAGGTGTTGTGGACACTGCTGGACCTGCTGGTGCGCAAGGCAGTCAGCCAGTTGGAGCTGCTCAAGTTGGGTCACCCATACACTGCCCAATCCTATCTTGTAGTGGAGCAATACCAATGCTGGTAAGAAATGTTATCTCCTGCCCCTAAATCACTCCCAGGTCCCACCATCCTCTTGGCTTTCTTGAATATGTGCAATTTTTCTGCTATGTTTCTTGGCTATGGTGAAGATTTTAGGATGCTTTTGTTCTAATCTGCATGTTTGGTCTTCTATTCTGGATAAGCATAGGTGATGTGGGCATCACCATCAACTTTGGTGCTAATTTTGGGGGTTGGTGGAAGCCTGCAGAGAGTTCAGGAACTGAGAGCAGAGCTGAGCAGAGAAGAGCTGAGCAAAGCAGAGCTGAAAATGGGTTTCCATTTCACCCTGGAGATGTCATCTCATTTAGAGAGATTTTGCTGCCGAACTACAGGGATTCTTCAAATTTCAGGGCCTGTGTTTTCCCTTATTTTAATGTTAAGTGCAATGTGCCAGTCTCTGTGCCAGCTCAAAGTCCTGTTGAGTAAATGCATTTAACTTAAAAAGCAAAATGCCCATGATCTGCAGATTCACACAGTCTCACAGAGCTGCTTAGAGATCAAGCACAGAAACGAAGAGATCCCAGCTGGTAAGCCCTACACAAAAAAAGACACAAACTTCACCCAGGCTGGTTAATCTCAGTTGGCTAAATTGGATTAAAACCATTTTTAAGGCAAGGCAGTTTGTGTATCGGTTCAGGTGAGTAGCTTCAGTTCAAGGCAGGTTTGGGTATTGACTTGGGTGAGTAGCCTAAGTTCAAGCAGTTAGGGCAGGAGAGGCTTCCCAGCGGCTCCTGAATGCCATGTGGCTCTCCAATGTCTTGCATATGGTTCTCCGCCCCGGCGATGGCATGTGGTTGGTTAGCAGTAGGGCCATGCTGTGTGGGGCTAGAAGCCTAGTATCACTGGGCTGTATTACTCTGGGACGTTGCTTGCTTGCCCAGGCCAGCTCCAGAGGAGCCACCATTGTCCTCTGAGGTAGTCCTGGTACACCGCTACCCTGGACTTTCTGATGTACGTCCCATGTGGGTCACAGAGTGAAGAAGATCCACACTGAGCTTCATCCCAAGCTGTCTGATCCCAATCAGTACTAAGCTTAGCTCTTCTGTCATTTTAAGCCAGGTTAGCTGGCTCAGTTGCCCCGTCTAAATAAAGAACACCCTTCTTCTTCTGGCAGGGTTGGTGGAACCAAAGAAAAGTCTAAAATGTCAGGAGGCACAAACCTCACAAAAGAAGGTGCAGCCCTGGATTAACAAAGTAGTAGTCAGCTCCAACTCTCTGAAATATCAGAATACCCAGCCCTAGCTAGGAAAGCCTAATATACTTTCTGCTTTTGGTCAACCACATTAGTGGTCAGCCCCATAAAATAGGCAAATACCTGCAGTTAATAGTTCAGAGTGCTTGACGCAGTGACCTCACTGAGTTGCAACACTGGTGATTACAGCCTCTTTTCCAGTGGAGCTATAATGCTGATGCATATATTTTTTAATTACATCTTTCCAATTCGGCAGATTTTGAATAACTATTATCTTGTAGCTAGTGTCAGTGTATGAGGCTTGTGCCAGAGTTGTAATGGTAAGTATGGCTGTTCAAGCAGAGTATCATCCATTTATAACGTACCTACATGAAAAGTCAGGTTAAACATGGAGATGTGTTTGGATTCCTCAAAAAACCCCAACAACCAAACCCACAAAACAAGCAGCTTTTTCACTTTTCCTTCTCTGTTCTTTTTGAAAAACCACTGATGTAACTCAGGTTGATTTAAAGATTTCAGGGAAGTCACAGTAGCCTTAATATGAATAATGAACAAAAGTACTAATGATTGATAGGACAGGAATATTCTGGAGGTCAATGGTTGGCTTTGGTGAAGAGAGGAGGTCTTAGGGAGAGTTTTTAAATCTCGCATTTGATTATTCTTACATATTGATTATCAATTATTTGATATATTTACTGAAGCCTTGGGACAAACATTGGAAACATGGAACTGAAAACCAAGAGGGTACTTTTATGCTGGCTGAGAAGTTCAAAAGCTTCAGTGTCCATCTGGCCTCTTGAGAACCAGTGGAAGAAGGCAAGACTCCATTGTCTTGCTCAATGGAAGTGTAAAGTATTTTATGATAAGACATTTGTATCCTCTTCAACTCTTTCCTGGTCCACAGGGATCAATGACATGATATGGGAATGTGTTTGGACCGGGATCATAATAAAGCCATAAACAGGAGTTTACAAAACCTCTTATTTGCCAGGGTCTTGCCTTCAGAAGCTCACTAAGTCATCTCTGATGTGTTCAGGTGCAAGTGATGTGCACATTAACTTCTGATTGAGAGGACACTGTGCTCAGGCGAGCTAAATACAGAAAATATGCCTCATTTCAGATGCTAGGCACAGATGATACTTCAATCACAAATCTCACCAGATAGTGCTGCTGTGCTGGGCACAGACTGAACATCTACCATAGACTAGCTAAGCTCCACAGAGCTCCCATCTATCTCTCTCAAGATACAACTGTGTCTTCAAATTCATCTACCAAGGGATCTATATCCGAAATGCAGTTAGGAAAGCAGACTGAAAATGTTGTATGAACAGAAACATATTTCTCCACCAAAATCAACAGCACTAAAATACTTTCGCACCTTTTGTTTCTTCTCTGGGAAGAATCTGTGCAATTTCCTTTTGGAGCACCTTCATGACAGGACACTTTATAACGGGGGAGAATAAGTCATGGGTTTGGGGCTTCTCTGTTGCAGCTCTCATTTTATAGAGCTGTAAGGCTGCTTTATGAATTTAGAGGGGTCCTTAGCAGAGCACTGCTAATACTTCTCTCTCAGTTAATCTGGATTTAGGCAGCCTGTCAGAATGAAGGAGTTTGGAGAGTATGTCATGCCTAAGGCTAGTAAGGAGGACCAAAAAATCAAATTACAATATTATGGGAAATTCTGTTTTGTTTTATTTTTATTTTATTATTAAAAATCAGATGGAAAACCAGAAGAATTTTTTGTTTGACAAGATAAAATCATTCAGCTTCAGTAATATCAAAACACTCAAATATTCTATAAAATATTAAAGGTACGGAAGTGTGCTTTGATAGTTTAATGACTTTCTATTTTGACATAAGCTCGCATTCAAAATAAAAAGAAGAAAAATGGCTTCTTTTCAAGCACTCAGATGAAACTATCTGAAATGTGCAAAACAAAACAAGAAAGCCAAAGCTGTGCATTTTTGCCTTGAAATTGAGGGGATCCTGCAAAACATCTCTATTTTGATACAGCTGCCTTTTCTAATGGAAAACTGGCCCAGAAAATAAATAAATACATTTTTTACAAGATATAGTATCTCCTAGGCTGGATCCTGTGTGCCTAGCCTAAGGGGTCTCCAACTTTTTTATGGCTCCGGGTGAACAGAAGTATCTCCTTGTGCCCTCCCCACCCATTCACACTCCCACAACACCCCTGTGGCAACAGCTTCCCTGGGAAAGTAGCATGATTAGGAAAGGGTAAACCATAATTATTAGCTATCATTTAATGTGATTTAGCACCTGGAAATAATGGAGAGGAAATTGTGCCAGATGCTTAGTCAACGAACTGCAGCCTACCAGGAAGTGTTCCATGAAGCATTACTGCCCTGTCGATCAAACTTGAGAGCAACAGTCATAAGTAGGCCAATAAAACTACCTAAAATATGTTGCAAGAGCTGCAGGGCCCTACATCTGACCTACTTTGGTATCACTCTCTTTGAAGTATCCAGTTGTTTCTGTGGTTTACTCCGTGGGAAATGGAGACGCAGAGGAAGGAGGACCTGCTCCAGTGTCTCCATCACAGTGAAAAGCAGAGTCAGAACCAGAACCTGAACCAGAACGTCTCCTTACTGCCTTGCTCCCCGTCACTGGCCCGGGCTGGGTCTGGAGAAGCCAGCCAAATAACATTTATGCTTTGTAAACTGTTTTTCTTCTCTAGGAAGGGTGAGATGATTCGAGAGGAAATAAAGTGAAAGACACTCTCCATTCCTCCACCCATGACCTGCACCCACTCTTGAGTTCCAGCTCAGGCCATGCGGATGGCTCTGCTTCCCAGGACCTGGTGGGCTCTCTGGCTTTCTGTCTGTGCTTTGACATCAGGTTTTAGGGTCACCTGCAGCCACAGCTCCAGGGCCTCCCTGAGGTACACCATGCTGCCTTCTACTTCCTAAAAAAGCCTGTCTAAAACAAAACAAACCCACGACAGTTTCCTTCAAGTCCTTCCCTAAAGCATATCCATCCTGTGACATATCTATAGCCCTCCTTTACGGGCCGACCCTACAGTATTCTGCTGTAGGCAACACTCTCCAGAAGCATCCCAGTGACGCATGGGAACTCATTGAAGGTGAGCAGAAGAAGTTGCGCTGTGCACTTCTCTGCTTAATGTCTTGGGGTCTACTTCACAGAGTCCTCGGCTACCTTGGCTTCACCCATCTCGTGCTGTTTTTCCAAAAAATGCCACTTTGGTGCAGCACCTCTGCTGACCTTGGAGTGTGGAAGTCCCTACCTACTGGTAGCTGCCTCCCATGAGGCTTTCTGATTCTGTGACTTTGCATCTCCCGGGACTTTAAAGCCCCCCAAAGCCGGCTTTCCTCTTACTCCTGCTTTGTCCTCCTTGCTCACTCTTGACAGATGTGCCCTAATCATTCCTATGAGCACATCCTTCACATGCAGAACAGAAATCCAAATACAGTCACAACAATCTTTCTGAACGATTCCCTCTCCTGGTGGCTGACCCCTGCCTCTTTGTTGATCCTATGGATCTTCTTGGATGACCAGAGATTCCTTCCTTCGAAGGAGGTGCTCCCTGAAAGATGGGGCTGAGAGAGCAAGGAATGAGAGGAGTTGATCCATCAAGGCACACGCTTCCTCCTCCAGCAGATCTTTGCAGGGAGCATGTTAATGTATCTCCTGCTGAAAAGTGCCTTGGCTGTCTGCCCTGTCTGCTCTGCAGGAGACAGCCCTGTTCCCCCGCCGTGCAAGCCCATAGCCCAGAAAGAAGCATGCAGAGTCTCTTTATATGCCCTGTTTTTCCTCTTGCTGCCATGTCATATCTGCTTGGAGAGGGATAGGAGGAAATTCTCTGCTTGTTATAAAGGAATCCAACCAGATGATCCCACAGCCCCTTCTGGCCTTAAAATCCCCACGTCTATTCAGCACTGCCAGCTCATAACACATCTCACAGGGAAGAAAAGCCACATTCACGGGCTCGGATCCCTCTTTGTCAGAAGACTTTGCTTGTTTTGGCTATTTGGTACATAGGAGCACGGGCAGACACATGTCTAGCTCCTCAACTGGCAAAACCCACCCTTGCGGACCTGAGGACGGTGCACCCCGATTCAGGACCCATCCCATAATGGTGCTTAGGGGTGAAACCCACCGCGTCCCCCTTCCCCCCAGTGCCTCAATTGAAGGCGACCAAGCCTCCGCCATCCCCATTTCCCTCCCTGGCTCCCGTCCATGCGTGTGTGTGTTTGTGTGTGTGTGTGTGTTTGTGTGTGTGTGTGTGTGTTTGTGCAGCCTGTTGTGTGCCAAGGGCCCATTTGGGGCTGGGATTCTCCCGGGACAAAGGGATGCTAATCAGCTCCCTCTACTGTTCCCTTTTGTCTAGGGCTAGCTCCCACGCTTGGACTTGGCAACTCTGGGATGCGGCAGAGGGAGCTCCTTGTTGCAACCAGCCTGAGCCCAGTTGGGGAATGCAACATACCCAGCAGGGAAAGGGGAGGAAGGGGAGGGGAGGTGGGGGGAAGGAAATAAATCTATAACTCCACGCAGCCCGCTCCCTGCCAGCCCGTCGCATTGTGCACGCTGCCCGAGGCAGAAGTTTCCAGTGCCTCCCGCCGCAGGGAGAGACACCACCGGTTTTGTAGCCACGGGCTGTCTTGTTCCTTCTCCCCTCCCTGATTCCCCCGTCTAATGTTTTAGTCGCCAGAAAAATCTCCATGTCAGGGTTGACAGATGAGGGTTGGTGCAGTGGGAGGTAGAGGGAGTACAGAAAGCAAACAGGATCGGCTCCTGGCATTGCTGCCATTTCCTTTTCACCATCGCTGCTCTCCCAGGTTTGCAGCCTGCATCTGGGTGTTGGCTGTGTACAGCTGTTTACATGGGCTGTCTCGTCTCCAGAGAACTGCACAGATGCGTAAGAGCCAGATCTTTATCCTGCAATCATTTTACAGGTGGAGAGGTGATGAGGTCAGAGCCTCTCACTAAGAAACCCAGAAAACGCTTGAGCCCCCCAAACCCAGGCCACGCACAACCTCCGGTTGTCTTGGGGCTGGAGGGGCAAAGGCAGCAAGATGTGATGCTAACCCTGGTCTTCTGGGTGCTATCCTAGTGTGCCAGAGGGCTGCCCAGTGCTTGACCTTGACCATCTCTGAAGTCACAAGAGGCTGAAGTGGCCCCTTCTGATGGTGACCTGGCCCTACCAGCAGCTCCAGCGGTAAGAGAAGGAGCTCCTCTACCACCTCATTGGTATCCTGCTCCCAAAGGCTGAGGGACTAACATGTTGGCACGTTTCCTCAGCATCTCTGTTTGCTGCCATTGCAACTTGCAGCTCTTGCCAAGGCTCAGTGGAAGCTGCTAATCTCCCAGTACTGATGTGGGCTACAAACCAGAGATGTGTCTACAGCTCATCTAGACGTCCCCAAACTTCATTTCCCCTCTGATGCTGCTGCATAAAAGCCTATGTAGCTGCTGCTACATTAAAGCCAGTTCAGAAATGCTGCAGCCATGAATGTGGGCTGTTCTGTACCTGCGGGCTGGAACGTGGACTCAGCCAGTGGAGCAATAGGCTGGTACTTATGACTGTCTCATCCCCTGCAGCATTCTCCAGCTCCAAGCTCCATTTCCACTGACACTAAACACAACTGATGCTTCTGTCTTGAGCCAGGATCTGCCAGTCTTTTTCTCAGCAGCGTTGGCAAATCTCTGGCCTACAGTATTTATGCATCTTGACGGCTGAGTGGAGCTTGCATAGTCACATTTTCAATCCTGATCCTTCCAGTTTCCTTCCCCATAGTTACAGGGTAGAGTTTGTAGATCTCCGTTGTTGATACCAGGGCAGCTGCCCAAATTGCCATTAGCGGAGAGGTAGACGGGGTGTGGTTGGAAATCAGATCCTCTTGGGAAGAGTTTCATGAGAGAGCAGAGAGTACCTCCTACATGTAACTAACCTCCTGGATGGATCAGTATCTTGTGGCTTTCTGCTCATGCCTTACTTTATTGCAGAAGTGGAGAAGTCTGATCTAGGGCAGGGAAAGGGGGGGAAGCATTTGGCACAGAGACAACTGAGATGCCAGAATGCCATCAGGAAAATATGATGAGGTCTGCTAAATATATTAATTTTAAATCATGCAAGACATTATGAGATGGTATTATGCCTGAAATAGCAAGGGACTATCTGAATTCAGTGGTCCAGGAGATCCTCTTCAGTGCCATGCTCTTGCATTAGTAAAGTGGCCTCTCCAACAGACACTGGATGTCAGGACTGCTTTCTAACAGGAGAAAGATGGGGGGTGGGAACTATTTGCCCCCAAGCTGGGCCTCTAAGAAGTACACATGGAAGTCTGAGCCTGTAGCCCTAGGCTCCCTCTATAGTCAATGGAGAGAAATAAACATCTTGGTATGATTCATGTTATCCCGAGATAGGTGTCTAAGATAGGTCAGATGAATTGCTCTCTGGAGATGCCGATTGCTCTCCACTGACTACAAAGGGAGCCTGGGGTGACTAGCTCAGACTTTGACATCTAACTTTGGTAGATGAGATCAAGACTATCAGAGAGCCTGTGGAGCGATATTGTTACGACACAGCAAGAAAAATATACAGAGAAGATCTGTGTCTCTGAGGTATTATAACTGAATTTAAAAGTCTTGTTCTGCTCTTGCTAAACCCAGGGAAAAACTCACATGGATTTCACTAGACACAAGATGAGCTTTCTCATCCACAGTAGTAACCGGGACAAAAGAGTCAACCCATGAACACAGATACATTTTGACTTTCTTGAGAGAGACAAGACATGGGGCTTATCCCCAAAAGAGTCCAAAGTAAGCCTAGCTGCAAAATAAGCTTAGTCCAAAATAAGCCTAGCTGCAACGGTAACAGTGCACAGCATCCCATATGAAACTGGACGTGACTTGAATCCCACATCTCTCATGAGCTAGGCAAATGCCTGCTCTGCCCTTCATGAGGTCCCTGGGAGCCGGAATCTTCTCATCAAGAGCCGGTCTCCCTGGATTCCCTCAGTGATTGATGGAGAGACGTAGAAACTTCAGGGTGTGAATAATTTAATCCTAACTGTCTAGAATACATCAGAGGAATCATGCCCCAGAGGACCCCAGTATCAAATGGAACTCCCTTGACATGTCTTGCTGTCTGACATAATGGACCCAAACTTTTGCTGACCCCCTGCTCTTCTGCAGGCCTCAATTTTAACTTTTTATAAAATGTAATTAGCAAAGAAAATGCTCTGTTCTAGAAGAGGTACTCTGAATCTAGCAAAATAAAATACGGTGTCTGGTTGTCAACACCACAGCCATGTTGCATTAAAAATGAGACTTGTAAAAGGAGAGGCAGATAGATTGTCTATCTCTTGGTGGTATGTCAAGGAAAGATACAGACAGGTGTCATAGTAAAATCCAGGTTTTGGTTTTATTCCAGAAGTCTTGAGGTTAAATTCTCCAGTCTGCATCATGTAAGAAGTCTGCTTGGATGATCTGACAGTCCTGACAGGCTATAAGCATGCAGTGTGTGCACTACTGCGGGGGGAAAGAGGCATTTGAGATCCAGGGATCTCATATCTCTGCCAATAACACACTGTTACTGCTTCCCCTTTCCATTGCCAAGTGGCCTTCAAAGAGATTTTTTGGTATCATTTTCTGAAGAACATTCTGCCGAGTCTGTAAGACAGTGTCATCTGCAGGAACATCATGAGCGAAGGTAATGGAAGTTCTTTAGGTTTCATGGTTGCCCCAGAGAAGATGACAGGGAGATCCCATCCCATCCCATCCCAGCTTGATTTGAGTTGGAAGTGCTGGAAGGCAAGACATCTACCCAGTTTAGTAATGAAGCAATCGTGGTCTCGGATACTCCGTATTTCAGTCCATGCTCATTCTGGTAACTGCACAAACAGGAGCTGTATCAAAAAAGACATCTCTTTGCTGGACAGGAACACGGTTAACCCAGAGGGCATGAACAGTGGGTCACTCCACCACTTCTGTGGCTCTCATCATTTGCCTTCTAGCAGGGGCGACAGCCAACGATTATTTCCGGAATGAATTTATGCCTCTGAGCCTCTGCATCACCCATTAGGCTCTCATTTGTCCAGTGGGGAATTTGATATATGTCCTCAGAGGGCACATCCGACGGGCGCAGACACTTGACAAAGCAAAGGGATGTGCACGCACCCGCCCCAGCTCGTTCAAAACCCCTCGCACGCCGGCAAACGCCCCGATGTACAAAAAGGGACGGTACGGCTTCCCAAGGTTGCATGAGTGTTAAACTCTAATAAACAAGCCCCATCGGTGAAAGCTGAAAGAATCTGAGCCCTCCCCAACAAAGCATTTAATCCAGTTTGGCGTAACCTTTGACATTATTAGGGATCGCAGTGACCCTAATCCAATCAGATTGATTAACTAAAGCGGAGACCCCATAAGCTGACCCCCCTCTGGCATCTGCTATTTAGTCCTGACCAAACAGTGGGAGAGACGTGCCGTATTTACACCACAATGGGTCCGCGCTGAGAACCTGTTTCATTACAGAGCGACTTAAACTCCCATTACTCCATCAATGTATCATTCTTCAATAGTTCATTAAAAGCTGCTCCTCCACAATAACTATTAACCATTTCTCAGTCCAGCTGGCAGGTTTAAAGCCCCAGCCAGTCTTTAGCAGAAGGAGGTGGGAGTCAGTGAAAGAAATAGATAGACAAGGGCTCCCTTTTTAAATTTAAACGAACTGGGGGCTTAAATAGTTTGAGGTAATTTACTTTTATTGAATGGGGGAGGAGAGGGAGGAAAGTTTTATTTTGACTTAATTATGCGCTGGGGTCCTTTAAAGAGACAGGGCCATGATGAGCTTTTATTGTATTACTTCTCTTGAGATTGGTTCATATTTCTGCCCAGAGGAGTTTCAAAGAGAGCTCGCACGGCATTGAGAGACTATCAAATGCACCACAACTTAAACATGAACAGCGTCTTCAGTCCACAAATGCTAAAACCAGGGTGAAAGACACAATTCCCAAAAAATGGCACTTAAGTTTGAGATGGAAAATGCTTATTAGGTTGCACCATTCACTTCCTGTTGTCAGTGACAGCATGTTCCTCTACTACATCCTCCAAAGTTTTATCCTGTATATTTTTAAAGGCAAGTCAAAAATCTTCCCTTGTTCTTGGGAAACTGAAAGATACAGCAACTGCCTTACAAACTGCCAAACCTCTGAGGTGCGTGGCTGGGCGTGAGCTGTGGCTAAGGTGATCACCTAAGTTCATGTGGCTATGGCCTTGTTCTTCTCCACTGCTTCACACAATACAGGTGAAGAAACGAATGAGAGCAAATTATTTCCTCTAGAAATTACTCTGTTAGAAAAATTCAGGTGAGGGGTTCTCTCCACTGTCCAGTAGTTGAGGTTTGAACTTCTGGGAGACTAGAAATTACATGAATGGTAGCCTCTTATATATGACTGGTAAACAGATAGCTAAGTTTAGGTAGACGGAAAGGGATCAGGCCCACTTCTTTTCCTATATAGGCATCCTGTTCTTTGCATTCCCAGTAGTCTAGGGTACTGGAGACGCCTATTTCCTAGTGCTTTGCAAGAAAGATCCAACAGTGGCACCTATCTGAACATTTCTCCGTGGAGCCGCACAGCTGCTCGTATGCTCCCAAGACCACAAAGGAGGAGAAAACCCCTCTTCCAACAGCCCCGTAGCAATTTCACCTCCTTCTAATGCCTGAATTGTTCCCAATCAGGTAGCACAGCATAGCAAGGAAGGTGACTGTTCCCTTTGAATAGGAAACATCTATTCCACAGCCAAGGACCTGTGAAACAATAATCAAATAGCTGGTTAGCATGGGGGGATTTCTGCTGTTCATATGTCCTGAGTGACATATGAAGAGCTAGAAGGACGTAGGGCCAAGCCTGTCAAGTATTGCCTCCAAACAACAGCAGGTCTGGATCCCCAGAAGATCACCACTCCCTTGTAATCAAGTTCATGACTACCATTGCTGTTTAATACCTGATTCATTAGGCCTGGCTATGGAAATGTTTAAAAAAATACACATAAATATAGCTCTAGCTAAAACATGTGGGATTTCTTTCCATAAACAGGCTGATGATGGGGAAAAAAAGTCCGGTTTTAGACGAAATACCAAAATATGGCTTTTAACAGGACCAAAGTCTGGTGACACTTTGGCACTGCTGAATCACAGCTCAAGCCTAGCCCTGAATTAGCAATGAGATACCAAAGCAGCCCAGGCAGCCCAGACAGTGAGGCAGCCTCAGTGAGATTTGGGCCTAGAATGTATTTCCTGAAGGCATTAAAATTGTTCCATTTCATTGAAAGAATTGCAGATAGTACTTTAAGGTAAGAGGGAGTTGCTTAAGTGACTATGCTGGTTTGTGCTGAGAGAGGCTGGGGTCTCCACTGACTCAAATGAGAAGCTGCAGCTAGACCTTGGGTGACTTAAAATCCAAGCTACAAAACAGAGTTTTGCTTGCTTTCTTTCTTTCTCTTCTTTTCTCCTTTCTCTCTTTCTGGGTAGGAGCTCAAATATGTTCCTACCCTGGGGGATCTGCCGCACAAGAATGCAACTGAGCGTTTTTTTTTCTCCCCCCTCCTGCTGTAGGTGAAGCAAAACTGAAGGGTGGTTTGATTCTCCCTCAAGGAACAACATTCTTCAGTTATGAAATCGTCCCAGCCTTCTTTCCCTCCCTGAGCCCGGCTACCAAAAACCTGCAGTCTCAAGCAAGGACAGACCCTTCGTGTCGACATCACTGTGAGATAAGAGTGTTTGGCAGCTCATGGAATCGGGGTTCCTTTGGTCAGCAAGGAGGTGAAGATCGCTTTCCTCATGTACAGGGTATAAGTGCTACGGGAGATGTGGAGCATCTAATCCAAGACCATCTGGGAGAACGAGGTACTCCATGTGTCCTTGAGGACATCCAGCCTCATCACAAGGCAAAGAAATTGTGTTATCTGGTTCCCTTACTGCCTATGTCCAGTGAATGATCTTGGGCAAGTCATGTTGGGCTTGCGTCTATGGGAAAAATACTCAGTTTGGCTGAACTGGCCTAATTCAACAGCTACAGCCACCCATGAGTGATGTACCCAGAAAGGATGCTGTAACTGCATGCAAAACATTGTGGTATGACACTTTGATATGGGCTTAAGTGCCCCACACTGCAGATCTTACAGTTGTCATTATTTTGGGATCATCTCTCACTGCTAAACCCAAATAGTGACACTAGCATTAATATGGTGCCTCAGCTCCCAAGCTCTAACGGGATAGCTCCACCAGCTGAAACCACCCATTCTCCTGCTGGGTGCATGTAAAAAGCCTGTTCTCGGTGGTGGAGGCCCTGCCATGATACAAATCAAGGCTTTGCTTTCTCTTGGCTGCCCTATTTTTCAAAATTTGCACAAAAGGAAATGCCTAAGTCTCTTCTGAGTAATGCAGCAGGGGAAAAACAAACAAACCCCTGATCTCCAGATGGCAAGCACTGGAAGAATGTGCCCCAAGGTGGGTGTAGATCAGCTACATGCACCAACTCAGGAGATTCCCTGAAACTATCCCAGATGCTCCCTCCTCTCTCATATGAGGTCAAACGGCGCTACTCCACTATTCCAAACAAAGTAATTCCAACTCTCAGACTGTCAGGAACCTGCAACTGTTACTCTTTTGCAAAACCAAAAAAGAAAGAAAGAAAGAAAGAAAGAAAGAAAGAAAGAAAGAAAGAAAGAAAGAAAGAAAGAAAGAAAGAAAGA
>JANZLQ010000078.1:42500870-42550231 GCA_026212715.1 Elanus axillaris
AGAAAGAAAGAAAGAAAGAAAGAAAGAAAGAAAGAAAGAAAGAAAGAAAGAAAGAAAGAAAGAAAGAAAGAAAAGAATAGAGGATTCCCGAGCCTCTTCTGCTGGTGCTCTCCTAAGAGAAAGCAGCCATACTCCTGCACAGCTCTGCATAGGGCACCTGGACTTAACCATCCGGACAGGAATCAAATGCAAAATGAGTCTGCCTCTTGGATGAACCGCTTTGTGCTAAAGGGAAAGGCAGAGCTTGACCCAGACTCACTGAGACCAGCAGGAGAAGGCTGGACTTTAAAAGGCATACTACAAGGGCAAAGGATAAAACAGTTCTTATTTGCTAAAATAAGCTCCTGTCAACTTACAGGGGAAAAGACCAGATACTCAGACTTAGCCAGATGCTTAAATCCCACTGCATTCAACAACTTAGGGCAAAACATTTCTAGGAGCTCTCACTTGTACCAGTGGGTGCTGTGTCAGAATTAGTTGCCTGAATTAGCATCTTGTCTTAATTTGCCCTGTTCATAACCAATGAAAGCAAAGCCGTTAATTGATGGTGATTTCCTCAGGCCTTTGATCTTCATTGTATCCCATTAAGATATTAAAACTGATGTTATCTAAGTCCAGCCCCTAGGAACCATCCCCAACAGCCCATCCCTGCAATCATCGAGGGAACTGAAAATGTGGCATGAAATGCCATGGGGTCAGAAAAGGAGCCAGACGTCCAGCCTGACCACTGAAAACACAATAATCCTTTGTGTTCCTTCCAAGGGGCATAGGATCATAGGATAATTCATGTTGAAAGGGACCCTGGGAGGTCTCTACTCCAACCTCCTGCTCCAAGCAGGGTCAGAGATGACCCTAATCTCTGCACATGGCCAAATGGGGCACTTCCCAGTTCTCTGGGTCACCTATACAGCCCCAGTAGAGGTTTGAGATAGAAATTGTGGTTACCTGTGACTGGATGTTGGCTGTAAATGGAGGCGGTGGGTAACCACTCAACTTACATTGGGGAGCACACATGTACTTGCTATTCCTATGAGAAAGCTTAATTATCTTGTCCCTACAAAAGACCTTCTGGATCAGGTTTGAACTGCTTGGCTGGAGTCCTGGGCCAACAGAATTTTCCCTGCCTGTGTCGCATGTCTCTTTATCAAGCTTAAGTCTCCAGCAGCCCGTTTTACATGACATTTGATCAGAAATGAATGAGTTCAAGGTAGGTTTCTCAAGATCTCTGCTGCTACTCCACCATGGATATTGCTGTCGCCAAACCTGTAGCACTGCACTCACCTTTATCTAGCACGGGTCCAAAGATGGCTAAGCTGTCATTGACAGTCGTGCAGTTCCACCTCCTCCCTCGAAATTGGTGTTGGCATTCCTGGATCCCAATCTTTACCCCTTCTGCTACGCTGGGCATGATCTCCACATAGTTCCGACAGAAGCGTAGCTGCTTGGGTACCAGTCCTGGGATGCTCCCACATAGGATGGGCTGAGTCCCTAGGGAGGAATACTGGTGACCAATTGCCAAGGACCTGGAAGAAAAACAAGGAAAAAGAGATGCTATCAGGCTGGATTTCACCTTTGTACTTGGTTCAACAGAAAGGGGACAGAAAATCAACATCTTCAGTTCTTCTGCATTTCCCTCTCCAGAAAACATCCTTTCTGCTGTCATCCCTCCCCAGAACAACATTATCTCTCTCCAGAATTTCCCTACAGGCCCAACAAGGCAAGCAACTCTACCTTTAATATCTTCCTTCCCTTAAAGCCTTAATCCATCATTGTGCTGCTTCTTCCCAAAGATGCTCAGCTCATACAGTTAGCTTCCTTTGCAACCAGAGGGTCAAACCCATATTTCTTTCTTTGAAAACCAAGCACACCCATACAAGGGGAGGTAGGTTTTATAGGAAATTTTGGCAGCTGAGGGAGCCCAGGGATTAGACAATCAAAAGCACTTCCAGAGCTACACAAAGTAATTACACCAGTAGTAGAAGACACCATGCTCCAAGTCTTTGGATGGGGAATACAAAAAATTGACAACCACCATGCAATTCAACAGTGTGATCTATATATTTGAACTTTACCAGCTGAAACTTACCCTAAAGACTCAAGCAGTTTGGACCTTGAGAACTTAAAAAACCCAACTCTGAGATAAATGCTGTAGGACTGCTACATAAACTCACTACCATTAACAGTTAAATTTCCTGTGCTATAGCGGAAAGGGAATGGAAATGTAGCCCTTCTAGAATACAAATCACTTGGGGAAAAACTCTCCTATGGCTTAATACAGGTCTAATATCAATGCTGTTCTCCTGCATGAACAACTCTACTCATGTTACTAGAAACATTCATGCAAAGATGCGTGCAAGTTGGAAGCCATGCCTGGCATGTTGGTAACAACCCTGGAAGTATGGTCTAGAAAGGATTTTCTACTGTTTACAAAGCATTTCCACACCTGCTTAATCCAAGCATGTGCTTTGCAAAGCTTAATACTGGGGCTTTCTAATCAGGTTGAAGTGTTTTAAAAACAAATTGTTAAAATGGTTGCCAAAGTCCTTCTAGATATTAGTTTAGTACATTTTCACTTTACTTTCACATCAATTTCAATTTGGGAATTTTCAAAAGTAGGGCTGCATTTTCACAAAACAATGCCAGCTTTGCTGCATTGTCATAAGGATGTGGAAAGCCTGCTTTGACAATCAATCTGTGAATTGCTTTGGTTAAAGTGAGGAGAGTGAAATAAAAACAAAAAATACAAACAAAACAACCTCCAGAAAACTTGAGTGCAAACTCTGCATTCAGCCAAATGCAGGTCTGTTGAAAGGAGTGTCCGTGAACCATTATGTTGGTTGAAGCCTTAGAGACAAACAAGTCAGCTATGCAGAGATCAGCAGATATGTAGCTAATTGGATAGATTTTTAAAGTGTTTTTACTGGTGCTTCTAATAATAACCTTGATTACTAAAACTGAAGGGATTTTTAGAGTATAATTTCCTTTTCTTCTAATTAAATCTCTTGATTGACTTTTCTGCTCAGAATTAATGACAAACAGAAACCTGCCTGGGCAGTGTGTATTTCTGTTTACATTCATTTTTACTATGTGGTTTTCATTTGGGAACAGCGTGGTGTGTTTGAATTATCAACAGGGCAGTCGGGGAATATGCCTTCACTCTTTTGCTCTGACTAAAAAAAAGTACAGGAATTATGTCATTGAAGGAGTTAACAAGAAAATTAGCTTGACTTTAGCCCTTCTCTAGGCTAGATAAAAATGATTTAAAGTGTCTTGTCTTTTTTATGGGAGAAGGGTCCTTGCAACCAGTTAGCTCCCTTCCTGGTGGGTACCTGGTCAAGAGGGGACAGAAATGAAAAGGAGATGGACATTCAGATGGTCAGGTGGCTTTGCTAATGGTGCATAGATTAGGCTTTACAAATCAGTTCTTTCCAGGCAAGTGAGACAAAGGGACATCCATTTCTGGATCCCAAATGACTCTAGGTAGGAGTCTAGAAACAAGATAATCAGCTTAGCTGAGAATGTGTCCTCCAGTAAATGAACTTTAGGTGGACAAGGTAGAAGGTGCCTGGGAAAGAAAAGGATTTTTTGCTAATTTCCTAGTCTTAGATGCCTCTTTCTACCTCATTGGCACTTTTAGGAGAAGATTAATCTCACTTAACATTAGAATACAATTTATTCTACCCTAGGGAGGGATATGAACTGCCCTCCAGAAATGCCTCTCTCTTCCATTGCATGAAAAAAGGGAGGAAGGGAGCTTACATTGACCAGGAACTGTGTCCATCTCACCTGCCTTCTGATGTCTGCAACATGGACATCTCCAGCTGATCTACTCACCCCAGCCTGCTTTTGTAATCAGTCAGTGGAGAGAAACAGGCACCTCTAGGGCACAATTTATCTGCCCCATTTTAGACGTCTGCTTTGGGATGAGGTGAATCATGGCCTTGCCACCATTGACTGTATTGGCTAGGCTATCAAGACAGCCTGAGTGACTGGTTGAGTGGGATATGTCTGCACTGTAAAAGACTCCACATGAATCATGCTATGATACCTAACAGTTGGGATGGCTAAGTTCCCTGAAGAACTCCCACCCAGGAAAGCTAAATGCTGTGTTGAAGCCCATGCAAGGAGCTCAGCTGTAGGAAGGAGGCAAGTTCCTGCAGGAGCCTGCAGGAACCCACAGGAGAAGACCAAGGAAAGGACACAGTTAACTTGTTTTCCCTATCTGAGTGGCTTGATGTGGGTTTTCCTGAGCTTTAGATTAATTCAGGGAACAACTAGTGGCAGAAAAGCACCTGTGAAATGGAGCCCATGCCAAGCCAAAGGGTGTTTTGATTTTGACTGCACTATGTACATTTTTGTTTCATCGTTAAGTTATATACAAAACACTGGATCACAGTTTCTGGACTGAAGACACCTAAAACATTGTTTCAGCCTTCAGAGGGCTTGTTGAGTGTGTTGCCCCTGTGGCCGTGTTGGGAATGCGGAGTCTTAGGTTGCCACATCTCCAAATCTCAACCCATTCAAACCCCTGAGGACTGGGAGCTAAGAGGTATTCACAGATGCTACCTTTAGGCTCAGGAGCTAAATGGTCTTTTTCTCCATAAACAACGAGTAGAAACAGATGTCTTCATTGAAGCCTCCAGAGAAGAGCACTAACTTAGTTGGTCTGACTCCTCTTTCAGAGAATAATAGTTCATTCACTCGCTGTACAAGGAGTCCAGGATGGCTACTTGCAGTGTCTAAAGCTAACTTTGGTGGAAACATCTGTAGAGCTTGTTCCCACATCAACTAGAGTAACCACCATCCTTCCCAAAGCTTTCAAAAGTGTCCCATCTAGTTCCCACCAAAGACAGTGTCCACTGAGATAGAATCAACCTGCTGTAAGCTCCATCTATCATGTGACACCAAAAAGATTTTCCTGAGCTATTTAAATAGGACTTGGATGAAGCTTTAGGATTCCAGTCTCACAAACTTTAAATTTATGTGAACAGCCAAACTCATGCCTGTCTCTGCTTTTTGGTAGTTACTACAGTGGTAGAGTGAAAATAGGAAGAGGAGTTTATAGGTTGGTGCCCTGAACTATTCGTTTCCGTAGCTGGAAGATAATCTAAGATTAAAAAAAAAAAAACAAAACAAAAAAACCACCACCCAACCAAAAACATGTAGAAATACTTTTAATTGCTTTTCACACTGCTCCCTTCTCAATACAGTAGGGAAACAGTCACACCTTGCTTTGATCTACATTACAGTCTGGAAAGTTTAATCTGCAAAAGACAATCTCCAGCAAGAGTCTTGTTCTCAAGGCGTCATCAGGCACTGAGACAGTGTAATGCAAATTTGGCATTTTATGGAGGAGTGTGTAGTCACTTGACTTTCAGCTGAAGATACAGGGTGGAATCTCAAAACATCTCACCATGAACAGTGCCTCTGCTGTTAAACATAGCTAAGCACAGTCCTCTTCCTAGCTCACTTGCAGACTCTGGAGTGTGATAATATCTATCAGAGCACCCTCTTTTGGTCTTCTTCTTTCTCCTTCTCTCTAAAGTCAATTTATATTTAAGAGGACCAAGTTATTTCAGCTTCCTGTCATTCTCATTGATCATGAGACATGAAGCTTCCAGCACCTCCCTCCCCCCAAAAACCCACCAACGACCCAACAGCCAAAACCTTTAGAAAACACTGGGAAAGTCTATAAAGATCAGAATCGCATTTCAGTGTTACTCAGTTCACTAGCAGCTCCCATCATTCATTTTTCTCGCTGTTTCCAATGATTAAACCTGTCTTTTGCATTTCCCACTCTTCTGTGATCTGCTTCTAAACTGTCTTCTGCATGTGGGTTATTTTGGAAATGTGGTGTCAAGAAATGGGCCAAGTGTCAGCTATTGTGGTCTAACTAGGCATCATCTTCAAATTCCTTAAGCACCAACACTTCCTGGATGCATTGACCCCAACCTCTTCTTTTTCACCGGAGAATTCATGAAGCACTCAACTTTACAAAAACACTCATCCTCAGAACAGGTACAACTCAAGTTTGAACCAAGGGAAAGGGTCAAAGAGCTGTTCTTTTCAAACCAATTAGCTTTTCTTCCCATTAGCTCAGGAGGAGCATGAAAACACTGTTCTGTATGTCCACAGCCAAAGTTCTTGGCTTATCTTTAAGCCTTGCATGCCCTGAAGTGTTTAATTCAACCTTCAGTGAGAATTTTTTCTTTGCCAACACACCTAGAGAGCTCTTCATTTCCCTTATCTCAATCTATCTGCTCCTTCAGCAGAGCCGTTGTAAATAAGTACCTGGCCACCCTCTTAAAAAATTACATGTACCCTCCCTCTTGGAATGGACACCCCAGCCAGTTTATGAGGAAGAAATATGCAGGAAATACATGCTCATAGCTTTTTCAGAGAAAGAGAAGGCTTCAGTTTTGGATGACCTCGCTGTACAGCACCACTCTACTGACTTTTCAAGGTCCCTGCCTTCTCAGTATGGCTGTCAAAAGTCCTTGACACATCAGTAGCAGCATGTAGAGGCACGTACAACCTACTTGCTTCTTCCTGAATTCTGTTATTCTTGAACCCTGTAGGAGCTTTATTTTGCTATTCATCTTGGAGAGGCCTTTTGCTGGCTCCAAGTGTGGCTAAGAACTTCCTCAGCGGATGTCCTTCTGGGGTCCCCAACACAAGTAAAATAACTTCATTTATTAGTGTTGTACAGCAAGAGTGTAACTTGTCTAATGACCCAGGATAAGACGCAGAGAGCACTTAAGTTGCCACTGAATATTGAGAACTGAGCAATAGCAGTGACTTTGCTCCCTTTGTCTTACTCAGATGCAAGGTGGCAGCCAGTCCTGCTGCAGAAATTAAGTCAAAGGATGTCCACCTGCTTATAACAGAGGGGATTTATGTTCACTTGCAGATGCCCTAAGTTTTCTTCCATGCTGCTCCCTTTGCATGGCATCCCCTAACAGGAGGATGTCACACCTCCTCCAAACCCTTTCTTAGAAGATGTTCAGATCTCCAGAGGCTCACCTCACTCTCTTTTCCTTTCTCACTCATTTTCTTTGCCTCTTGATGGTGCCACATCTAACTCTTTGAAGATGAATCTCAGTCACACTATGATGAAGTTGTGCAGAGCTGCCCATCTAAAAAAGATGCACACTCAGAACACAGCCTTGGTATTATGACACTGAAATATGTGTATTATGACACTGAAATGTGTATTATGACACTGAAATGTGTATTATGACATATGGAAATGAAGAAGGTGGCTGGAGAAGTCTTCACAGGTCCTGTCAGGCTATAAGGAAAAGCCAGCAAAGGTTGTCTCACATCTCCTCATACTAGGCCAGAAGGTCTCACAGGGAAGCTGCTTGCAGGTGATGAATGGGCAGCCTTTATTCCATCCTACAGCATCAGATTTAGGCCCTCTCAGGTGCCCTCCCCATAATCCCGCATGGGCCGCTAAGGTTGAGCAGCATGAACTTCATGGACCTGAAAACACTTTTGGGCAGAACTGAACTACTAGGAGGCTGTGAAGTTTCCAAAACTGGGAGACTGCTGTGAATGGCCAATGGCACCTGAATGTTCAAGAGACTCATGGGACAGGATTGGTAAATCAGCCTTGATTCAGTACCCACAAACCCTCACCGCACAGGGCTGGCATACATCGCCGAAGAGCTATGGTGCCCGCTTGACATGGACAACTGGAAGCTGGGAAGGATACTCCAGAACATCTCAACCAGAGCTAGGGACCAGGCATAGGAGATGTAGTTGAGCCTACTGTGTCTTCTTTTATATTCCTATAGCATACATCAGTTCCCAAACTCCATGAACCTCTTCTGTAGAGTTGAACCACCAGAGGCCAGGTGGGTGGACAGGTAGAAAAATTAATAAATCTACATTCATTTAATGGCATTCTTTTTCACAGAAAACCACCAATATTCTAGCATATGTAGTGATTATTTTTTCTGTTTTCCTAAGAAAATGAAAATAAAACTTGGAGAAATTTTAGAATGGAAACAAAGGAAATGGGACTTGCCAAACCCCATCATTTTAAATGAAAAAGGAAATCATTCTGTTAACTAATGTCCCTCCTGGATGGAAGTGATTTTCTTCTATGACATTAAAACTATCCTAAACCCAAGCAATTACAAAATGTGGACAATAATGACATTTTTAATCAATGTTTTAGTTGAAAATTTGAAAGCCACCTTAACATAGATCAACAAAGCAATAGGTTTAGCTCTAGAAGACAGGAATCAAGTAACTGATTATCATGAAATTTTTTTTTTTCAGTTTGAGGCTGGTTTTTTTGGTTGTGTATGACCAGTAATAATCAAACCTAGGCCTAAGCAGTCTAACACTAATTACAGAAGTGACATATTTTAATTCAGAAATTATGAGTGTCTGTAACACTGGTTGCAGTGGAGTCTTCAATTTCTGGTCTCTGAGCATCTGGCTATCGACAGACTATTCCTAAGACGTTCACAAAAAGAACTAAGAAATCTAAGTGTGTTGTTAGACAGATCAAATTCACTGCACAGGTGTCTGTCCTTCCAGAATTTTTTTCTTCCAATCTGGAAAAAAAAAGACTGGAACCCACTGGATTAACTATTCTTTCCACTTCTCTTGTTAGATATCTCTTATTTCATCCTAAAGTAGAGCACAAGAGCTATATTTAAATTCTTTTTCTCTTCTAGCCCAGAAAGCATGTACATAATTTTGTGGCTGGGTCTGATCCTGCAAACACGCAGGCATGGAGGTAACTTTTCTCCCATGAATAATTCCCTCACCCTTGCCCTGCATTAATAATAATGATGGTGATGATGATGCAGCATTGTATTTCTCTAGCACCTTTCATCAGAGGATCTCTAAGCGTGGGACTATTCTCACCCGACTTTGACCATTTAAAAGTTAGGCATCTCAGCCAAGTTAGCTGTCTACTAGAGTCCATGGAGCAAGATCAGCATCTCCAGAGGGCAATTCGGCCCATCCTAAGATAGGTGCCTCAGATAGGTGGGCTGAATCATTGGAGATGCCTAGGAGGCGGCACTGGCTGTGGAAAAGTGATGAGCATAAACTAGACACCTTGTTTTTAGCAAGCTAAAGGTAGGGACCAGGAATCTCACCCTTTTTTTCTGAATCTCAGAAATTCCCAGAGGGCTGGTAAGAGGTCACCAAGGAAAGTCTTTGCTGAGAGACAGACAGCAGCTATCTCTAACATGGACCGTGGCACCTTATTTGTAACACCCGACAGTAGCTTGGGTCTAGATTTGGAAAATAACATACTCAATGGCAACTTCGAATGGGTGCTAAGAAGGCAGAGTGTAATTATCTGAGTTGAGGTTTGGCCAGGACAGTGAATTCCCACAGGAACTAAGGCACACCACAACACTCAGCACCTTCCACTCTAAGTGCAAGAGATGTTTCTTTGACTTTGTCTTCCCTTAGGATCTATGGAACAGAATAGAAGAGGAGAGAATATGAGTATTACCAACCCGGTGCCTTGCAAAAAGTCTCAGGAACTCTTTAATTACAGTGGGCAATTAAAGCCTCTGTTATACATGTCATCTGAAAAACAACCCATCCAGCAGAATAATGGCCCCTCAAACCATGTTTTCAAGCCTGGCTCCAGGACACGCTGACCCTGATGTTGTTTCCACACCACATCCTATATCTGGGGCTTCTCCCTGGAGGTCTCGTGCTGAGATCTGCCTCCATCCAGCTCCATTTATCTTATAAGATTTGCCAGGATCGCAGCACAGGGTATTAGAGATGTATAAGCCTTAACATTTTAATCTGCCACCTACACTGCAGTTTATGAGAGCTGTAAATCTCGTGGTTATAATGAACTCATCTAATGATATTGCTGATGGATAAATTTACCTGGGACGAGGAACAACAGTTACTTGCAAATGAAAGAAGAGTAATTTCAAGTTTCATGTAAACACCTTTGCTGCCTTACTTCTGACTTCTCCCAGCCTAATCCCATCAGGGTTTCATGACAAATGGAAAGTATGTATGTATGTGTGTTTGCAATGCAATGACTGGCTGGCCTGCGAGAGAACCTGCCTCTTTCTACCCAGTGTAATGCTTCTATATCTTGGGCATTGGAATCAAGTTTTAGATAAAAATAGACCAAATTTTCTGGGTCTGGTGTGCTAAGTCAGGGGACTAGAGGGAAGAGAGAAGGCAACATATTAGACAATGAGAAATGCCTACAGTATTTAAGGATATTTAGACTCCTACTATGAATTTCAATAATAATTAGGAGTGTGGCTAGTCTTCACCCTCCTAGTTCCCCCCATCCCCAAAGCATCCCAACTGGAATCTTTTTTAAATGATCAGCAATATAAATTGCGTATTGTGGTTTCAAACCTCTCATTAATGCTCATCCCCCTGAACTGAGGTCTGGTCTGGGCTATGTCAGTGCTAAATACCTTGGAGGACTGGGCTCAAAGACCTCAGATCCTTGTGAAGATTGGATTTGGACTTCTAAATTGCTTAAGTGCTTAAGTGCTTGGGGGAATTTTATCCTGAAACTCCTTAGTGATGAAGCCAATTTTGAAATGAGAACCATGGATGGAAAGCTCCATCATTGTGGTGTTTAGGTAACCCTGTAAGAACAACAGGTTTTTCACTGTCCTATGTTCTAATGCAGTGACTTACTTCTATTTCTCGCCCTATCCTCCAAGAATGTTTTTTGAATAGGCATTTGGTCATACTAAACACACACATACCCTCACTCAGTTGTGCGCGCGCACACACACACATACATCTGCGAGTTCCTTCTTTGGCTTTCACTGAGTCATCAGGCTCACCAAATGTGTGAACTCACGCTATAATGTTCTCCCAGAAAAATAACAAATTGATTTCATTTTTACAGGCTACAGCATGCTATATAATTGGAGACACTGCCTTGTCAACTCAGACCGGTCTGACCCGACCAGAGACATTGCTTACAGCTGTTTACGGAGCCATAAAGTTTCCTCCTCTTTGTTTTTCCTTCCTTTTGCACTCTCTCTCTCTCTCTCTCTCTCTTTCCCCTTCTCTCTCTAATGAATCCTACAACTGCTTTTTGTTCTGGTCATAAAATACTGTTAAGGAAAATGCAGGAAGCCTTGATTTAGGAAAGCACTTCAGTCTGTTCTTCAAGTTAACACTGTAATCAATATTTAAAACTGAGCATGTGTTCAAGGGCTTTTATTGCAGCAAGACAGTCAGTAAGGAACTTTCTGTTACACTTGTGTGCGCTTTTTTAAATTATTGATACCAGATTAGAGGTTTTGATTGAGCAATCTCAGGGACTGTTTCCTTTTAGACCAGAGCACAGTTCCAGTTGCATCAGGTATTTTGCCATTTCTCATTGTCACTGCATCCAAACCCTGATCATTTGAGGAAGAGCAAACTCCTACACTAGCTTATCTACTCTCCTGAAACTGCCAATTAGGACTGCGCACATTTTTTTTTTTGTGAATCTATTTCCCATAAAAAAGCATATATATATGTTGTGTGTGTGTGTATAAATATATGTATTTATATATATATATAAAATCACCCTGAAATCTTCTGAGTATTTTTCACATATCTATGTAGTTTTGCCACATTTGCCAAGCACTCAGAATAAGTTTAGTTTTTCTGACTGTTGTACAAATACAGTTTTATGGAAGGTGGGTTTTGCATACAATTTTACTTTGTGTAAAAATGTTTTATGTTTATGTTAAAATACTCAGAACCTCAAAACTTAAGTGAAATATTTTGATTTCTGCAGAAACTAATTTCTGATCAAATGCTTGATTTTCCAACCGTGAAAAAGATGCTTCCATTTTGAGCTACTGAACTGAAAAAAAAAAAGGAAAAGATCCCAAACCCCAAAGAGCTTTTCATCTAGTTGCACTATCCATCAAAATACCATTTAAGTACCTTGCAGTAAATTATGACTGTGCTTCCTTTCATATCAACCATTCATCACAGAATCTGCTCCTCCTTTGGTCTGAAATGTCACAAGACTCATCTCATTCAATCCCTCTGAAAGGCTCAAGGACTGATGATACTGAATCAACTGTTCCAAAGTCATGCATGGATATGAATACATCTTACACCTTCTTTGAGGACCATTTCTGTACATAGGATGGACTTAGGACTAAGGAGAATATTTCTCTGGACCTTGGTCCAAACATCTATGGAAAAGGAACATGAGAGGTGGTCAAGGAAGAAAAGCTTTCCTCCAAAAATACACTAAAGCTTTTCAGGTCTATATTTTTCTTTTTGGAAAAAAAATGGAAAGCAGCAGAAGGCAGAGACCTCCTTAACTTCTTCCCTCTGTTTTGGAAGGGCTGCAGCAAAAGATGACCTGTTACTTGACAACAGAGTATCCTTATGGGAGAAGGCCATGAGGAACACCTCAACCAAAAGGGAAGTCATGTCTTATTTAGAGCTGAACTCTTGCAAGTCTGCCATGAGACAAAAGCTCAGACTTTTCTTGCTGCTTATAAAACTATTTTTAAAAATGAAACGGCAATTTCTGCTGCAATGGAACAACTGGATTTTTTTTTTTTTTTTTTGCAAAGAAACTACTTTGCATGGGAAAAAATCCTCATGGCTCCTTGACATGTTTCAGCTAGATCTCAGTAAAATTAAGGAGGTACAGACTGATGAGTCGCTCAAAGGTACAGGAAAAATGCCAGTGTACGTCCTGGCATTTGTATACACTTTGAGAGAGAGAAAAATTCTCTCTCAAAGATCATCTCTCACAACAGAAAGAATAACAACAGCAATGAAACCTGATGCAGAGAAGGAAGAGAAAGATTTAATTTGATTTACAGCACCGACTTTTACCATCCTTTGCAGATACCTCCTGTCTACTGAAATGGATGCATTGGGTCTACTTCAGCCCAAAATTTATTCTGGTGTGAATGGAATAGGCAGGGATGTTTCAGCCATAAGGCAGTTTAATTTTCTCGGGCTGCTAAGCAAAACCCCTCACTTCCTACATCTATGGCAATGACCTAACGTTATGTCAAGGTTTAATAATCTGGTTTTGAGCTAGGAAGCCCTATATATCTCTAATGTGAATATTCACATGCAGCTTGCTTTTCTTGGCCATCTCCTGTGGGCTCTTTAGTAAACAGGCCACCCACTCCAAGGGTCTCCAGATCTCTTGGTCAAAAGAAGGTGATTTGGGCGAAAAGCTCTGCCAGTCTTTTCAGTGATCAAGCAACAGACATGGGCTGATTTCCTGCAACACAACTGGAGAACTATGGCACCATGTGTGCTTCACCAGACAATGCAGAGAAGGACCAAGCTTTCTTCTCCAGCCTCCTCTCCCTAAACCCGCCGGAGTTTGGTGTTCACACACCAGGAGCCGTGGCTTGAAGGGCTTCTTCTCCATGTGACTCGGCAGGTGGAGTGCCTTGATGTTCCTCAGAAAAACATAGCTGTTTTCCAGCCTGGTAACCTCTCAGTGCGATTGGTGACTCAGTGCCTGGCTGAAGAAAAGGCTGGTGGTGGTCAGGGTGATGGATGGGGAAGAAACTCAGGTGAGAGAGAGGAAGCGTGTAGGAGGAGTCGGATTTGGAGGGAAGAAAGTGGGGAGGGAGTTGTCCTTGGAGCAGGAGAAGCTAACTCCAATCTCTGACTTGGAGGATGAAACAAGATGCTGGGTGAAGAGCAAATAACCACAGCGATGGGCTCATTTTCCCTGGCTGGTGAGGGTAAATGACCCCTCAGCGCTTGGGGCAAGGAGTCTCCCGCAGAAGGACTCTCACAGGGTGGCAGCAGCCGGGAGCAGCACCTGCAGACCTCTCTCAGCAGCACCAGAGCCTTAATGATTTCTTTCTGAAAGTGGCTGGGGAAACGCAGACAGGCTGCCAGATAGTGATCAGCTCGCAGAGGGGTGATCACTATTAGGCAAAGATACCAGCTTTAACATGCAGCGAGGGAAGCGGCCAAGAATTTGGGAAAGCAATCCCAGCTTTCTGCTGCACGTTCCTCTGCCAAGATACAGCCTGTGTTTACTTTAGAAACCAGAGACGAGCCCTCCTCTTCATAATAATAATAAAGCTGCAGGGTCACTCGGCTTAGCAGATGGATTCCTTCCAGCTTGGATTTCTCCTCGTTTACCTGCACAACTGATGCACTGATGTATCTGGGGGATTATGCAATGTTAATAATTAGGTTTCACAGGAGATCTGATCAGTGACAATGGGAGGCTGTGGGAAGGAAGCTCCACCAGAGAAAATCAAATGAACCCATAGATCTCGTGTGGCACCTGTGGACTTTGCTGGGGTCTCAGGAGCCTGAGTAGCCACGGGGACCACGCAGCCCTCTGCAGCAGGAGCTCGCTGCTTGCCGGAAAGCTGCTCTCATTCATGCAAGAGAAGCAGCTCTGTCTCACCAAAGAGCTGCAGGAGCAATCAACCAGACTGCTCACTCTCCAGTTTTCAGCTTTCCCATGCTCGTAGACCCTGAACATCTAATGGTGCCTTTCATAGCGGGGTCAGAGACAGAAAGTCTGCAGGAATATTCCCTTAATCAAAACCTTAAGCTCTGGATGCGATAGTGCTGAAATCCTCAGTAGTCTAAGCCTCCCAAAAGCTTTTTGTGTGTTTTTGGAGTTTTCTTCCATGATGCACAGGTAGCATACAGAACACTAAGCCTGCACCATTGTTGGGTTTAACCCGCTGAGGTGGGTTTTTTTGCTTGAAAAAAATGCAACATTTTGTGGCAGCACAAGTAGCTTATTTTCCACATTGAAACAACATTTAGCATTATAATTTTTTCTATAGTCCTGCATGCATTAGAACATTGAAAAATAGAAATCTAACGGAAATATTTTGACTGGCCAGAAATATTTAACTGAACAAATCATTCAGAATTTTAGTAACTTTTTTGATTAAGAAATAAAGGAATTTCCCACTGTCCATATTGCCTGGAAAAGAGAAAGTTCAGTTTTCAAGGATTTTTACAGGAACAAAGTATTAAGTGGTACACAGGTGTTACAACCTCTATCTTAGAAGGCCCTGCACAACTCTGGGTTTTGCTACAGTGCTCAACCAATTAATTAATGGAACTCAGTTTCACAAATTATCATTGAGATTCAGAGCTTAGAAATAAGAAGGGATCATCTGTTTTACACAAAGCAGGAACACCTGGAGATTTGACAGCATAAAGATGCCAGGGTTTTACATGTTTCTAAGCACTTTGTCTACAGGACATTAGCCCATTTATAACCAACTAGGAGGGCAAAGAGGAAGCTTTTGTTGGAAGACACAGTCTATTCCTTAACTGCAAGGCTGAAAATGGCAACAGAAGCAAAACCATGAACACAAGAAAATGTTTCCCCTTGATGCCACCATCAGATGTTTTCTGCCTTCTGTTCCCTTCCCTTCCTGCGTGTACCCACACAGAGACACACCTATTGACACATCCCTGTCTGTGGAGGCACGATTTAAAACTTCTTTGCTCTAGTGCACCAAAGCATCGACCAGAAACACTGAGTGCCCTCAAGTAACTTTTTCTTACATCTTTTTTTTTTTTTCTACTAATAATGACTAATAATATTTGGAAATCAGAAGCTCAGAACTAGGTGGATCAGATTTCCAAAAACTGGGGAGGTATTTCAAGACATGGGAGGGTCAGTTTGGTTGACTGGGGAGGTATTTCAAGACATGGGAGGGTCAGTTTGGTTGACTGCACACTGGCATCTCACACCCTTCCAGCTATCCTTAAGGATCCTACCTGGCTCCCAGCTGCCAACAGGTCTTCTTCTGAAGGACCTATGTGGTAGCTGCCAGCCTTACTTGAGTGTCTTGGGTACCACTGGGAATCTACAGCAGAACTGGGTGCCTTGATGTGGCCCACGCAGCTGGGTGGGATTCAGCCCAATACCCTGTAGAAGTCTACAGCATAGACCTGAGCTAGCCATCCTACATTTCCCATGTGTCCAATGGAAAGAAAAGGGCACAATTAGGACACAAGTAATTTGGCCTAGTTTAGATATCTGTTTTAATATGAAGTTAAGTCATGTTCTGGACTCCACTGGCTATAGAAGAGTTATACCTCAGGTGTGAATTACTGACACTGCAGGTGTTTAGTGAGATGAATTCCACCTTGAACTCTGTGGTCAGGTGATAAGCAAGATGTTTGTATTCACCTGTACCAAACCCTTTGGCCAAACAAAGACCTGGTTCTAGAGGAGCTCCAGAGAGACTTGCTGGAAAGAGAAGGGGGATTGCAGAGGGGTAGGAACCCCCTCCATGGGAAGTATAACAAATACAGGAACAGAAATCCATATCCAGCAATTTCTGCTGTAGCCCAAGCCAGGACAGAGGGACTCTCACTGGGACACAAAATTCTGAACTGAAGATTCAGCACCATTCCCTTCACTTGCCTCCCTGTGAGATAGCTTTCCTCAATGGGGGCAGGGGAACTGGTGAGAGGCAATCACAGAAGTCTAGGAATTCTGCCTAGTTTCTCTTCAACAGCATCATAATCTTACCGATTCATCAACGTATATACTTTCCAAGCTAGGCTACCCATTAGCTCGTCTCTTCTATACCGCTGGCCATTGCTGAATCACCTCCTTCAGAAAGGTGCCCTGTCTCAATCCAAAGATATCCAGACACTGGGAATCTATCAGTTCTCCTGAGGGGATGTGCTAACCAACCACCTTCGCCGGTAAGAGCTGCTAGCACTGCTGAAGCCAATCGCTCGTGGCAGCGGTGGCAATCACAGACCACAGTGCAGAGACTTGTGCAGAAGGAATATGGCTTTCCAGACGTGGGCCTTGCAGGTGCTAATTTTGACTCCACTGAAATCAGTGGGGCCTGAATCCTGTCTAGAATAGGAAGCAAGAAGGGGAAGACAGTCAGTCCCCCATAATTTTTAATCTGGTTTTGGTTTGCTTCCTTAAAGATAATAATTAGAGGCTTCATCCACTCCCTACAAGAGATCATTTATTCCTTCTGCTGAAAAATGAGTTTGTAAGCAAATATGTTGGATCTCTCCTGGAAGTGCTTCTGCTGGGTATTCACTTTAATGAGGGTGATCTCACCAGCTGAAGAGGGAGTTGGCGGTGGGGAGGAGGGGAAGGTTTGCACCCCTTAAGGAGGCTCGTGGAGGAGGACGGGGACCTACCTCCCCTCCACCCCATGCTGCTTTCCCCTCAGCTCCCCACCATGCTAACCTCCTTTTACTTTCTGAGCAGCAAGCTGCTGCTGCTGCTGCTGCTGGTGTTATTGACACATATTTCAAACAAGCCCGTGCAAGGGACTCGAGACACATTACATTGCACATGGTGCCCCGGGCCACAGATTCGCCTTCTTACACCGACAGCACGTTTTGCTTCATAAAGAATGTGCAGGCCTTCACCTCGAGCTATTTATCTGGTGTGCTCAGAAGAAATAAGAGAGAGGGAGAAAGCCCTACATGCCCATGTTGGCTGTTAACCCCGTCCTACATACCCCATAAGTGGCCAAACATTGACCTCTCTCTGCATGAGGTCTGGGCCACTGTCTGCTGATGGACCTGGATAGATGCCTGCAGTCCATTCCCCATCTTTCTGTGCACCTGCATTTAGGAAATAGGCTTCTTACTCCTCTTTGCAACTTCATCGACCCATTCCTACAGCTTCTAGCACATGCTCCATCACGGAGCACAACCAGAGCCCCCAGACTCTAGTACCACCCCACGCTGGAAGAGGAAGACTATCTGGCGAATAAAAGTTGCTGATACACACCTCTTTCCAGGATCATGATAATCTTCCCTTGCTGTTAGCAACATTTTTTTTCCTGCTTTCTCTAAATCTTTCCATCGTTGTTATTATAATGATAATAACAATAATTATTACTATTATGCCTTGAACTTGACTCTAAGATTAGGTCTCCCATTGTGTTAAGAGCTTGATGGAGAAATGTCAAGGAGCTGATTCCTGCTGTAGAAAGCTCATTGTCTGCATTCAGGCAGGACATGAAGGGGTGAACGAAACAGAGAAAAGGGGCCAGGAATGAGGTAGGATGAGAGGCAGCAGTAAGTAGAAAATGAAGAGCAGTTAGCAGAATAGCAGGAGTCAGCACTGGTGCCTTGCCTAAGCAAACCCTGCTCCTTGTCTGTGTCCACACATGTCAAATCTCAGCAGGCAGAAGGGGAATGCTCCCTTGAATTTCCCAGCTGCAGAAATGTGGATTTTTTTTGACATAGCAATGGGAGAGCCTTTAGCAGCTGCACACTAGTCTGATCGCTGCCATTGCCTCTTCGCTGATAAAGCTCTGCTCCAAGTATGTCAACCGCGCAGAAAAAATCTTCCTCTGTGGCAACATCAGGGTGGAGAACTTTCCACCACAAAACCCCTACAATACTTTTACCTTGAGAAGAGATATCTGCAGTCATGTCCCTTTTGGGGGCTGGAAAGCTGCCAGGGATGTGGGGTAAGGAGTTGCTAACATCGTGCCATACTAATAATTCTTCATTTCACCCACCTTTTTTTCTGTCTCTTTAGATTAGATTTGAAGCGCTTCAGGGCAGGGACTGTCTCTTGCTATATGCGCATACGGTGCTTAGGACAAGGAGCCTTTCGACTTCCTTGGAACTGGCAACTGCTAATGTATTGCAATTAATAAATAATTGGAAAGATCTTGAAAGGTGAGATGTGAAATGACAACAGACTGACTGAGAGGGGCTGGGAGAGTTCTAAAATTTTTTTTAAAGCTTTTTGGTTTGGTAAATGGTAAAAGAATGCACACATTTCCTGGCTGTACACAGGAAAGAGGAATTAATGCCTCTGCCTGGGCTGTGACACATGAGCACTGAACTACAGTCTAGGCCAGGGAGGGTAAAAGAACAGTCTGTCCGGGTGGAGTGGCATGAGAAGTTTAGGTAAAGTGAATGTAAATCCCTAAGTGAACGCCTTTGCTCTTACAAAAAAATGACAATGTAGGTGAAATCCCATGGGATAGGTTAAAAAGCATCCATCAGCTCATAGCACTGCCCATGGATCTCAGACTCACTCCACTTCTACGTGTACCCAAGAACAAGGTGAGAAGGGTGGGAAACGGCGAACATAGCAAATATAGATTAGAACTAAGTAAGGCAGATAAATGATAAGGGAAGCTCAAGCCATCAGTGAATAATCCATGACTAGTAGTGTTAAGAACATGAGAATGACCAATAAATAATTGTTTAATGTGTTGTTAGAGAATATACAGAGATATTCACACAAACAAACATACATTTATAGTCTCTAATAATATATTAACCATATGTAGATAAACAAGGAGATAAAGAATGAAGGGAATCTAGGATATTTCTGGATAACTGCTGTTAACATTTGTAATAAATCTCAAAGTGATGATAGAAAACAAGAGAATGCCAAACAGGTTAGGAGTCTACTGTGTTGTTAAAGAGCAAATGGATAACTGTAAATCTGTTATCTGGCCCAAAAGGGAAATGGATGATACAAGACTGAACCCATAAAGAATGAAAGAGTTGTAATATAATTAGTGGTAGTAACCACAGTTATATGGAAAATTAATTTCATGCCATTTTTAAATGAGATTGTTAAACATAGGTGATAAAAGTAATTCTGTTGGTATAGCATTCTTGTCATAATATAAAGACAAAGAGTGAATAAAGAATTCAAAGTGATAATATATAGGATCAATATAGTATACGATAAATAGATGCGCAGCTGACAACTCTCCAGTATCATTCTGCTAGGCAGTCGTCATCAGATGGGGCTGTTTCTAACTGAACCTCTCTGAGATCATCTCAGTGCTATTTAACTCTCTTACCAATGGTCTAAAAAACCTCCGTCACATCATTGTTGAAAAAGTCTGTAGCATATTGAATCGCCGGGGGAGTGAAAGGGAAGGATACAGACAGGGCAGCAGCACAAAGTGAGGGATCAGGATGTGTCCACCTAAAGCCACCTTCATGCCCCTGATGCCAAGTCAGGCTTCCAGGAGTGACATAAGCCGTTGCCGAGGCTCGGAGGGGAGGGATGGAGGGATGCAGGGAGGATGAGGATGCAGGGATTTGGGGACTGACCCCCATGATGTGAATGCCGAGCACAACAGGGCTGGCTAGGAGAGTGAAGACAGAGGAGGGTATCACCTCTGCACACAGCACTGGTGAGGACGCTACCAAAATACCACATCCAGACGTACTGAAAAGCTGGAGAAGGCCCGGAGAAACAGAAAGACATCTACGTTTGAGAGGAACGACTGATTCATACCATCTGCAGTCCTTAGCTGCTACACCACTCCTCCCTTTACTGACAAGGAAGAAAACAGACACAGGATTGGAGCCAGCCACATACAGGAGATGCTTTTGAGTATTTCCAAAGCTTCTTTCTGGTGACTCAGACAGAGCTAGAGTTTTGACCTGAGTTATTCATTACTTTCTTGATCTCCAATGCCATAGTGCGAGGTCTAAGAATAGTGGTCTGAATGACAGCTACAGGTATTTTAGGAAATGCCACCTTGAAGAGCTTTCTAAATGCTCTAGCTCAAACACAAGTTATTAGACCTGACAAAGGAGTGACCAGGTGTAGCTCTCAGACATCCTGGTCATAATGGTCCTGAAGAGACAGAATCATACTAAGATTTCCTTGAAGTCTTCCCACCCAAGTAGTGACTCAACCTCCTTATTGTTTTAGGTAAGGAATCTGACATGATCAGGCCCAAGATGGTCCATGGCTTCAGGCCATAAAATCCCCTATCACCAAGTGCTGTAAAATTCTCTGATCAGGGCAGCATTCACCACAAGCCCTCAAAGGGCTGAGTACCAAGATCTGCCTTAGACAATGGGATGTAATATATCTACGACCATATAAATAGTTAGTTGGATGAGAGTTGGATAAGATCATGGCTTTACAATGCTGCCCCTCCTGCTTTTAACCCATCCCAGGGTTGGCTGAAACCAGGATGTGGCAAGCCTCAAAGGGATTTATGCCTTGAAATTACCAGCTTTCTTCAGCCTTACAGGAATAAGGATGTTGATTCTCACCAGCAAATTGCTCCCACTCAGCACTGACTTTCCTTATTGATCCTTTTAGCACCACCTTTATGTTTGGAGCAGGTCATCACTTATCAGCAAAGGTCTTAAACTAAAAACGCTGTTTGGAAACATCTCGGTTGTGGCCCTTTGGTTCCATTGTTCTGCAGCATCCTGCTCAAGAAAGGCTTTTGCACCCCAGACTCTCCCTGAAAGTGATACTCTACCGGGTTTGGATCATCATTGTGAAAGACACCCTGGGCTAGCAGAAGAAAAGGAATTGCCTTGCTGCAATTTCTATGCTGCTTGCTGTGACAGGACAGAAATGTCTCTTCGGTACCCAGAATTTGGTTGGCGCCAGAGCTCTGGGAACAGACTGAAAGGCGTGGGTTGTTTTTGGATGAATCATGTTTTTAATCATCAAACACTGCCAATCAGAACTGCAGCAGATTTTTCCCCAGTTTTTTTTTTTTTTTTTTGTTTTACCTTAAGAATGATAATTTCAGGCTCACAACTCTGGATTAAGCATAGATAGCAACTTCACAAGAACTGACTAATGAAACCTCGCAGCCCCCTTGTTTGAGATGGAGAACCTTCAACAACAAAAGATTAGGTGATTTATGAACCTGTCCTTAATGGAGCTGACATTAGATTTGAGATAATAAACCTTTCAGCATGCACATGGATCAATTATATCAGTGACTAACTTTAATTAGGAGAGAAGATGGCGTAGTTATTAAGGCATGGGTAGAGGACTGTGGGTTCAATACCTCATTGCACAAAAGATCCCCTGTGGACTTGAGGCAAATCAGGCATTTTGGTTTGCCTCAATTTCCCATCTGTGAAGTGGGAATAATATTACCATACACATTCATGAAAACAGCCATGTATTTAAGGAATTAAAGACAAAGGACATGAACACTTAGATGATGGATTATTAATAAATAAGCCGTATTGCAGTGGTAAACTGAGTCTCATGCCAACCACAGGACCAGAAGGTAGCTGAATGGTACAGAACAGAAGGTACACTGAAGGTATATTTTTCTAGAAGGGCTGCAAAGATGGATATCATGTCTCTGCCTATAACCAACAGTTTAACAGTAAGTATGATGGAGTATGCAAGCCTGACTTCCAAGTCACGGTAGCACCTATGAACACTATTTTGGATGGTGGAGGCTTCACTTCTACTTCTGTGTAGAAATGGACCCACCTCAACTGTAATGTTTTCTCCTTGCGGTCTTTGGACCAACACCAAACATAGTTGATTTCTGTGGTTCCAGTAAAGCCTTGTCTGATCACTGGTGGATTTTTGTTTTCAACTTTTCAACCCACTTTACTAGATAGGGCAGATGGTGGGAAGCCAGAAATTTCCTCCTCTCACTCCTAGGTCAATTACATTTGTTTTGAATTTACCCAATGCCCCAGCCGAGCTATGGATCAATGAGACATAAACAAGTATGTAAGGACAGGATGTCCCAGGTGCTTAAACATGTGGTTAAGTGTTTGGCTGAACCAAAGTTTTCATAAGGATTAAATTTAATGCAATGAAAGTGAGTAATCCCATGCATGACCTGGGTTTTCCTGTGTTAGATGCTCTTACATTGGACCCTACCCTGAAGAAATTGATGTTGTGTTTTAAATTAAGACTTTCAGAATTTAAAAGCATGAAAATCTTCAGATGTTTAAAAAAACCCCAACAACCCCCAAACCAACAAATCACAAAAAAACCTTTCAGGTAAAACTTCCAATAAGTCTATGTTGAGCTCTACTTTACCGACCATAATAATCCATTTATGGATTTAATTCAAAATTTGTTTACTGAGGGTACTATTTCTTCATATCAGTTCCTAAGTCAGCAAAGATCTATGTGGATACCTTAGAAGTCATAGACAAAAGTGGGCACATCACACACTTACATTAGATGGAAGGTTTAATCCATAGCCTGATCCATGTAGTCCAAAGACTACGGCTGAGTAGACATCTCCAATAAAAAGACCTCTAGGAAACCCCTGCCTCTGCAGCTGGTTGAAGCTGGCTTAAAGGGGAGCCCAGCCAGAAGCATGATACAGTACCCTGAGTTAGGAAATGAGAATACCAAGGTGGAATGTTTGTATCTTTTCACAATGGATATTTTAACTGACAAGTTTTCACCTATTCTTTCTATTACAGATTCTGCTCGAATGACGGCCAAGAGGCCAAATTCAGCCTGCAAAGCACAAGTAGATAGGAAGCTCAGATGAACCCAGAGAAGAAGCAGCCCACGGTTGTCTAAGATCTGATACTCACAGAGCTGAAGGCAAAAGTCTTGACCAGACATTGACCTTCAAGCCAATCACACAGATACAATGCAGATAAGAGTCCTGAGCAGTCACAGTTTAACTCTCCTCAACCACTGTTACGTGTGGCCCGCGTACTATTAGTGTCTTCTTGTATCAGCTCCCCTTCAAAACCAGTTGGGAGCTTCTATTTCTATTTATTTTAAAGGTTACATGAGGAGAAAGCATTGGGGCAGTCAAGTCAAGCACCCTAATTTTTGAGAATGTCAATCTTCAGGTTGCTTTTTCTGCTATTTCTTCTCTTTTTCACAGAGATAGGTAAGGAATCATGTGGTCAAGCTGCCCCTTGGGAAAAATCCTGGATTCAAGCAGCCACAACTGGCACATACACTGTCCCAGGAGAAACAAGTCCAGAACAGACTGTCCTCATCTGACCCAGGAGCTCAGCTCCTGAGGAGTGGTAAATGAAAGGCATTTTGGACGTTCGCTTCATTGTATGCACATCACTTTAATCTTGTTTGAGTGAAAGCAGTATTTCCTGGCAAGAGTTGGCTTCAAAGCTTTACCAGGGCTTTGGATAAAAGACAGCAGGATCTTGGTCATCTTTTTACACCCTGAGTCCCATGCATAGCTTCTTGCAGCTAACTGCTCTTGGGTACCCATACAGGGCAGACAAGATCAACTTAGCGCACAATCAAGATTCAGGGATTTGATCAAAGTGGGGAGATAAGAGTCACAAAGGCCAATTTTATGACTCTGTTACTGATAAGGTGACAGAGCAGGGACTAATCTAGATACTAGCATAATTGATAATAACCTTGGAGCTTCTCGGAGCTGTTTAATGACCCAGGAATCTGGGGAATGCTGTTGCATGGCAGAATTCCTGCCATGTGCCTAACACAGTCTCTACCTCGGGCTGTGAGAGGAGGCATTAGGTCAGTTAGATTGGATTGATAGGCCAATACTGAGCAAAAGGATTACTTCAGACCCAAATGTTGGGTGTCCCAGATCTTGGCTCCTGGTGCACCCCAGATCCTGGAATACAACATCAGGAAGGTGAAGAAAAAAATACATCTCTCCTGGATAATTCAGCAACTGGGAGGCAATCCAATTTCACTAGGCAAATTTGCTTATATGAGCTAGGAACCTGCATGTCATGCCTCAGCCTGGAATCAATCATATTTCAGTAGCTATGGTAAAATATGCAAACAGTGACTTCCAGCTGAGACAAGTTCAGCACAGCTCGGCCAACGGGGTGGAGGCTCCATTTTTGACTCACCTAATAGAGTTACTGCCTAAGGACCATGAGGGTCTCTGTGCAATGTGCACATGAGCCATGAAGTCCAGCCAATGCTGGGAGAAGGGGTGGGGAGGATCTGTTCGTGTATTTGGCCGCCAGCTGGATGGGAAGTGTGGGATTCTGCTCTCGAGCTTGTCTCAGCTGGAAGGAACTCACTGCAGATATAATTCATCCAGACTCTGTCCTCGGCAGCTTTCTGTATAAATCTCATTCCAAGGCATTTTGGAGCAGTACATAATGTAACATGACAATGCTGCTGAAATCCAGTGATCTCTATCACCTCTGAGGGAAGACTGATCCTCGGGTGGTGTCAAACAGCAGCACTTCTAGACCCTCAGAAAACTAGGACTCAGGTCCTTAAAGGCATTTAGCAGCCAGTCTGTCTCTAAAGATACTCACCCGGCTTTGACTGTGATGACAAAAATCCTTCCTCCTTCCTACCAGCTGCATACCTGGACATTTACACAGTGATCTAAGCATTGATGGCAACGCCACAGCTAAAAGGATACAGGAACTTCAGCACAGATGAGTTTGCAAGTTACATATTCCCTTCTTCTATCTGTATCTTGTCAAGTCAAGTCATTAAACTCTGACTCTTTGCCCCATACAGATGCATTCCTTTGGCCATTTAACATGTCCTGCGAGGAGCCTCTTTAACACCAACTCTTTGATTGCACGAGCGTACTTGTTGCCCAACTTTTCAGCAGGGTGCTAAAGAGAGAAGTAGCACAGTGCTTAAATAGTTTTGATCCTGAGAGTCTTTTTACATCTGCTATAGGTGTAGCCCTTACACACTCTGTAAGACTGGGAAGATGAGCAAATGACCATCGCGCTCTCAGAGTGTGTCCAAAGGAGGGGAATATCTAAGTCCAACTCTAGCACGCAGCAGGAGATCACTCCTTCACTTCACTTACGAAAATCTAAAGTAAACCATTGACCTTAGCTTAGAGTCTCTGACAAATTATTATCTGTTCTCATACACTCTGGAGCTTCTCAAATGCTCATTTGCAGCTCAGGTAGGACCCATCTCACCTAAAATTAGCCATGTAAAATGTAGATGTCTAGTCTCACCTACTCATCCAGTTCCAACTAGATTTGATGGAAGAAAAGGCACTTTCAAGAGGCAATTCGACCTACCACACCTGAGTTGTCATAATGTAAGTGAGAAGAATCCCATGTGGGGAATAGAGTTACTTATTAGGCTAGAGATATGTTTCATGATTAACACTGTGAAGGCACACAAACCTGGCCACAGCAAATTGTTGCAGTCAATAGGAAATTATGAATTTACACACTTTGTTACACCTGGTACACAAAGCCACAAATTGGCAATTTCATCATTTTACATCTAAATAAGTGAATGTGCAAGTCCTCGGGTTGAGTACACACATTACTGCCTAGGGAGTCCATACAGTCATATCCTGAATTCCAGCTCTTCAGTAGCTTCTTCTGTGTCTTTGGATATCTGCAACAGCTCCACCGAAGACAGGGGAGCTCCTGTGATTCACATCAGCTGAAGATAAGCCTTCACTGAATTCCATAAAAAAATTACTGATTTACCTTGGTACCACCCAGCCTCCTCATAAAATAGAAACCTCCATCACAAATTCTCCATGGACTTGCCTGGGATCGTGTTGAATGAGTCAAATGGTGACGCTTCCACCATTTAAAAAACACTCTCCTACACTCTGACATTCTAGAGTATAAGGCAGGCTGCTTTCCCTGATATCTAACTGGTATCCCCTTTTCTTTCCTTCTCCTAGTTATGCCCACTGGTACCCTGTGGAATGATTCCTCCTTGCTTTCCTTTACTATATACACCTGACAAATGTTTGAAGGTTATTATCATATCATTATTTGGCCCAGCTTAGTACTTGCTAATCTTTGCTCATCAGCATCAGTCCTTTCAGCCCTCTGGCTCTTTGAATACCCTCCAGTTTGTCAACATCTTCCTGGCATGAGCATGGGATGAAATACAGTAGTAGTCCAGGTGCACTCACTCTGGAGCCATATCATCGTATCAGCTCAATTCAAGGGCTCGGTGCAGTGAGTGGATCATGTGGGTTCTTCTTTCCCGTCACCTCGCATTTCACACTTAGGCTGAAGGATGCATGCCTGTGCATAGCTGATCTGTTCACGTCTATCTGTGTGAAGTTGTGCATGTTGACGTGGCAACGCTTTTCATAAATGTGGAGGTAGGGGCTCTACCTCCCTCTGTTTACTCACCAAGGTGACGAGCAGCAAGGTATTGGCACACAATGAATGAGATCAAGTAATTGACGAGTTCCTGCCTGCCAGCAGAGCTGCTGCGACTGTCCATGCGAGTGCTCTTAGCCTACACCAACTGGGAGACATACAGGCTTAAGTCTCTTCCTTTCGCCTTGACATTAGATTAGGCTGAGGTCACGTATAGGTGTTGTGGTGCTGTTGATGGCTGGTAACGTGTTGAGCCACAGCAATTAAATAGCAATCAGTCATCTGAAGATGATGCATTTTTTTAATCTCAAAGGAAGTTAAATGCTTTGATAACTCACCTGTCTTTAACTTCAGTGCAGCTGCTGTGGGAGCAAATTCAAGATTACCCTATGCAACACCACAACTTATCCTTCTCGGTGAGACTAACTTCTTAATTTTCTTCCACAGTAATTAGACACAGACCTAAATCAGTAATACTGGATTACTCTTGAAATGGAAAAGCATGTGAAGTTATTTTCAAATTGGTGACTGGTGCTAGACTACTAGTTTCTGGAACCTCTGGTCTTCCTTCATTTTCGCACATCCACTGGCAAAGCGAACTTCCACTTCCCCGAACATAGACTAAACCTGATCCAGATTAACTGAACCAAAACACAGGAGGATGGTTACTTCTTTTCATTCATGTTACATCCCACTGACTCCATGGATCAATGATTCCCAGTATGTCCTGTTATAGTCAAGAGTCCGTGGCCAGGCTAGTGGGCCTCTCAACTGTCATTCCTATTACCAGGATAAATGTTCATAATTTACCTAATATCACTTTTAGCTGGGAAACAGACATTCTGAAGCAAATCTGCAAACAACTGCCTTTTGGGCAAAATTGTATGTGCCTGCTTGAAATTATCTTGATTTTTTTTTTCCTTAGTTTATCACATACTGAATTCTCAGGGTGGAATTCAATTGCTTAAGCATAGGTGTGTTGAGTACCATTTGAGATGCTTTACAGTATCCACCTGGCTCCAGCCTGCCTTTCTAGAGCATGTGGATACCTCAGATGACATAAAGCATCCCGAATACCGCTCCACGCTTCTGCATATGCGACTATATGGAACCTTAAATCTCCACTGACTGTACAGGACTCAGATAACTAGCGAGGCATTGACGTCTATATTGTAGGAAGCCAAATTAAAATATCTGAATATAAAGCTCAGGAATTAATTCAATTGCCCAAATATTTCCTCATGAACGACCCTATACAAGATACCTACACAAGGCTTGCAGATATGACATGGGACCTATGGGAGACCTATACCCTTCTGGAGCAGCACATGGACTCCAGGGAAATCTCAAATGGCTTTCGACACTTGTGTTTAGCCAAATGTATCAAACTCTCAGAAAGGACTATTACTGTTCAGTTTGAAAAATCACTATGTGTGGCATAGGACTAAAGTCTTTTTTTTTTCTTTCCTCAGATTGTACCAGAAATAAGGAATCACAAAAGTGAGATTACAGAAAGGGTTATCTGTGTTTGGGGAAGGAAACTTGCTGCATTGTACAGGTTATTGAAAGATACTGATTATTTTTTTTTTAAATTGCTTGGTTGGTTCACTGTTTCTTCAACTCTCAGCCTCTCTGTTCATCTCTTGTGGGCTCGGGTACCCAGCTACCTTGGAATTTGACCAGTTCTCCCATTATTTTGGCTCAAATTAAGACAGGAGTTGTTTGCTGCAGAGAATCTCCAGTTCTCTGAGTCATCATATACACCTATAGAACATGTCTAGAAATCACTAATGATTTACCTACATAAGACACCATCGCATAGCAACCGAGATTGTAAATATATTAAGTGCTACCTATTTCTCACGAACCATGAAATACAAACAGTCAACAGTACATGCATTTGAATAATCTACATTGGAATGTGTCAGAAGTAACTCCTTCTCTGAAAGGGGGCAAGTCACTTCACTTTTAGCGGGTAGTTTCTGAGATATTCTTGTGGGGTTGGCAGATATGCCACAGTAGGACCTTTGGGAGACTTGAGCCCTTTTGGAGGGGCAGGTGGAGGCCCCTCGGATGGCACTAGACCCTTATGGCCTGAAACAAAATTGATCCCTCAGTGTGCACTGAGAGGTGGGATACATTTGTCCAGCTGATGACATCTGCAATGTAGAGGTCTACATCTGAGCAAGTCATCCAGATTTCCTTTTCAGCGTTTAAGAGAAATACTCCATTTTAGGGTACAGTTCAATGTGTTTTCTTTCCTTTTTTTTTTTTAACATCTTTAGGGTGAGAAAAATGTCTCACTATAATCATCCATTTCTCCTCTTTATCGACTGTAAAGGAGACAGAAAAAGATGTCTCTGTTGCAGATGTCTGAATGTGGATGTCCTAGAGTGCCTCCTGAAGGAACGAGTACACAGACACCATTGCATGATAAATTCAGATCTCTGCTTAGGGCTCAATCTCATGGTCAAGCAAGTGAAGCTCAAATTACTATGTGCTAGTTGACCCACAGCAATCCTACATATGTGGATTCCTAGCCTACAGCAAATGCTAGCGAATGTGATTTAAATTAACACTTTTTTATTGTGGGTAAGCAAAGTCTAATTACCTCACTTGCTGCAGGCTAGCAGTGAGCACACAGACAGTTACCAAGGGTCAGCTGATGTGTGGTAACTTGTTGCACCGCAGAAACTCGATCATGAGTTTAATTTGCTATAACTTCCACACACAGGCAAACCCTTAGACCTGGATTCTAATTTCTGCTAAAGCCTTAGGCAGTACAAAATTGACTAAAACTTGTATTAAGAAGAGGGAGCAGTCACACCGATACCCCTCTCTGCTGGGAGGTGCTACGACATGGTAGATGTCAGTCTGTATTCCTCCAAAACCTTCCATTTTGCACAAACGAAGTATCTAACAGTGGTAAAAATAAAAAAAAAAAAAAAACCAAAACCACCTAAATTTCTGAATCTTTTTCCAGCTTAAAACATTAAGAGCTACTCACATCAAATAGCAACAAATCTATTTCACTAGAGGCAGCCAGCATCCCTTGTAAGAGAGCTGTGCCTAATACAAAACAATAAAATGCATATACTTTGTACAAATAAATTAAGTTCTAAATAACCTAATAGTACTCTTGCTCTTGAGCCAGGAAACAACAAAGGTCCCCGAAGGTCCTTAGTCACAGGCACCATGACTGTCCAGCTAGCTCTAAGTAAGAAACACAACCTCTTTGCAGCTGGAATAGATATCTTTCAAGACAGTGACCATTTTCTTTCCCCCCATCCCATCTACATTGTCTGCTGCCCAGGTAGAAGAGAGGCATGTTCAGCAGCAGTCTCGACATAAGAGGAGACTTGCTCACCTCACCAAGCCCAGGACACAATACAGAAACACTTGTTTCCCAGACCTCCAGTGGTACATAGGGCACTCTTGAAATTACTTAACTCAGCAGGGGACAAAATCCCAACCAGATACTTGGATTATACAAGGGTTTTTTTTTCTAGTCTGAAATGGGAACCAGCAATGGTTCACTGAGACCAGCCAAATTCATCTCAGATGTAGACCTGAAATATGGTGAAGTTGATGAATCCCCAACTGGCCAAGTCCATTAATAGAAAGGAGGGATTCTCCCTCCCTCTTGACAGTTTCAAGATCACAACCAAAAGCTCTTGCCCCAAGTGCGTTTCAGTCCAATACAAGTTGTTTGGATGAGTAGGGGAAAATGTGGTGAAATCCTCATTGCCATCTTAAGAAATGAGCCCACAGAGCCTTACACCCCAGACCCACTTTCAAATGGGTTGAACTATCAACCACTTCGTGCTGAAGTTTCTCAGGATGGGACTCAGTTCACAGACTGAGACATATACACATAGACGTCTGCACACAAAAATGTCACTTGGGGCTAATTCTGGCTTTACTGAATCCACTGCACACAGAGTATTTTGCAATTAAACCTTATTTATCCAGGACTGCGGGGGTCCCCTGTCACCTCTGGGACCAAGCTCTCAGTATTTATAAGAAAGCCCTGGGAACACAGACCAGTGTTATGCTAAAGAGCTGAGTTTGCTACTCCCACCATTCCCTCTGACTTCCTAAATAATGCATACGCATGGATTGCACTGTACTGACAAATGAAAGAGTTTCTTAAAACCTAGGTGAAACACAATGCAAAGAGCAGGAAAGTGAAGGGAAGGGTGTTCAGACATCATGGATTTGCAAGAAAGTAGATGAATGTTCCAATTAGTGAAAAATGAGGTCAATTTTGTTTAAATTTTGCAAAGCTGAAACTTTGCATTTGTGTGGTAATTCAGTTGTTACCACTTTTGCCATAACGGTAAGAATGGGATAATCAGCATTAAGAAAAAAAAAAAAACCAAAACCAAACCATGGGACTTTGAAGGTCAGAGGAGACCAGACCTGTATTCTGCAAAGCCACGTTAGTTGCAATGACATCTCTCATTTGCTCAGGATGTTATGAGGAAATCTCCCTGTTTCCAGGTTGCCTCATCTGAATACACATCCACAAAAGCCTCATGAAATGCCGAGCTTTATGCTTATGAAATCAGTCTGGAGACAGAAATTTTCTCACTATAGAGGTTTGAAGCAAAGCAAGAAGGAAGCTTCCAGAGATTCATAGCTTGGTTAAAAACTTCCCTGGAGTCAGGGTTGCTATAGTGTTAGCACAATTAGACTCTGAAAAGACGTGTAGGCACTAGTAAACTTCTCAAGCCATAACACTGTGCAGGCAGCTTCCGTAGCTTCCTCAGCCACAATGACCTCATATTTCATCTCTGCACTGTAATATCGTTGCTGTGATATTTGTCAGCTGCGGTCCCCATCCTCTAGGCTATAGAGCTGTGCCAGTTCACACCATTTCAGCTTTAAACAGGTTCTCAAGGCTGCAGGACTTCAGCAGATTTGCAAAAACCCTCTCATGTCACCAGAACTGAAATCTCGCACATGCTCATGGTGGAAACCCATGCTCACGCCAAAGCTGGTAACCTGGAAGAGAGTTCCTCTCAGCTGTCTGTAGCCACCCAAAAGTTAGGAATCCGGTTAATGATATCCCCTAGGTCCCCTCTGTCCTCCTTAACAGAGGGATCAGGGCCTCAGAAGAGCAAGTTGTTCTGTCCTATGATAGGTATCTAAGATAGGTGGGCTGAATTGCCTCTGGGGGAGTTAGTCCCTACAAAAGGAGCCTACCTGAAAGCCACAAGCTAGATGTTTAATTTTTAGATGGCAGAAGCTTGCTAAAATGAATGCTACCCTTCTCACGAGCCACACACAGAGACACAAAAAATTCAACAGCGAGTTCAGAGGGAGAGGTTTTTAAATCACCTTTCAGCATGGTTAGCACACACCGTTGGCAACTCAGCTTAATATTTCTCTAAAATATTGTCAAAGTTATACTGAGCCATTGGCCAGTCATAAACCATCAGCTACCCTCTGAAGGGTGCAGTGATGAAAAATTGCTTCTATTTTCTCTGCTTTCTATTTTATCTTGGTGTCCCCATTGCAACCATAAATGGATTAGCACTTTGCACACCAGGCTGGTAACAATGCTCCAGTCCTATAGAATAATGCGAATTAGCAGCCCTGAGGCCAGTAACCCTTTCCTAGAGTGGCCAGAACCAGTGGCTCCAGAAAGAAATGTAGGTATCTTGCACAGGACATTTGTGGAACATTGTTTCCTTGCAAGAATCTTATTCTGGTCTTCAGTAGCCAGATGTCAGCTTAAGCCCAGAAATAAAAGCCCCAAAATACTTGTTGTCATTAACTGTGACAATCCTGAATATTTGTAATATCTCTTTAAATATTGCCTTGAAAAATTCTATTGAAAAATACTCTTGAACCTTGTTAATTTTGTGCCTGATTAACACCCTATTTTTCACTCCAAAGATAAAAACTGGCAGGTTCCGGTTCTGCCTCAGCGACAGAATATAAAACTCACTTTCCATGGGAAGGGAGGTCATTTTCATTTCTTTCTGAGGCCTTTTTGCTATTTGGAGTAGACCTGCCTGCCCATTCAGTTTTCACTTTTTAATGGCAAGCTTTTTCTTTCTGCTGAAGTAACTCTGCAAAGCAGTATCAACTTCAGGTTTGTTATGTGCTTAAATTGGAAGAGCTGTGCTGTTTGCACGGGAGACGAGTTGGGTCTTTTACCTCTTATCTCCAGGCAAAATCACCAAGGAAGGTCAAGGACCTGACAAACACCTAAGGCTTCTCATCAGCCACTCTTAAAATAGGGATAAAAACTTTCTAGACACCAACTGGCATCACATCAATGACATTTGTTGGGTGTTCAGGCACTCAGTCCTACCTCCCTACTTTAGCTGTCTAAAAGGTAGGTGTTTAGGCTGTTTCTAGAGTGGATCGAGAGATAGGCAGCTCCAGACAGTGATTCATCACATCCACTGAAAAGATACCCATCTCAGGAAGGATGAATCTTCTTCAGAAGATGCCCATCTTTCTAGAGGGAGGTAAGATGATTAGCTTGGATACTTAAGCATTACATGGCTAAAATTATGTGAGTGAATTCCATCCAGAGGTCTGTTCGGGGAGAGTGCTGTCACCAAATAGAGCACAGATACAACTCCTTGTATGCTTGGAAACAGAAGGTGCCCTCAAACTTTCTGAGAAAGCCCTGTTTTCAAAACAGAGTTGTCCCCAGTTGGTAGAACGCTTCCTCAAAGATGAATTGAATCTGCCCAATCTGACTTGAAAGGAGACGCCTCAGGATAGCTTGAGTCAGCCAGCCTATGGGATCACCACGAGACAGGGTCCCACCCCATAAGCAAGTGGGCTTTTTTTTGACTGAAACATTGGGTCCAGTTCCTGGAACATTTTAAAGACATTTTCCCTTGTTCAGTTACTTAGGCTCATGCACAGTTATGCTCAGCCTGCTCCTAGGCAAAGTTGTCTATCTCTGCAGCCCTGGAAGGCTCCCAGAGGAGCATGCCAAGAAATGAAATCAAGGTCTTCTCTTCAGAGCTGCTGTCTTCCTCTGTGGCCATTTCCCAGGCCTACGGGAAGTGCATGGAAAAGCGTCGAGCACCCAGTGACCTCAAGGCAACCTGCAAGCCCTGCTCATCTCACAACCACACCACCCTTTCTCCACACGGCTCAGTAGTGTTTTATGTGCCTAACTTCATATCTCCACATGTTTAAACCTCTTCAGGGCTCAGGGGCTGGCTGTGAGAAATGGGGATATTAACATTATGTCAGTGCCCAGAAGCTCTCTGACGAGAAGGCAGGCAAAGCTTGTGAGGCGTCAGTAGACTGTCTACCCATGTTGGCTGAAGCTGGCCACGAGGACCTCAGGTGGAGCTGTTCTTTGCCAAAACAGTGCAGTGGAGTCAAGCTCAGCAAATATTTTCTGGCAAACCAAAAATGCATTAAAATAATTATAACTGGAAATGTAGAAAATGCAGATTTGGACATTTTGCAAAACAGGAGTTTGATTTTTTTTTTCCAGGGTGGATTCTCAAGGCTACTGAGATTAGAGGCACAGACCCAAGTGACTGGGAGTCATACCAGGGTGTGAGCTACATGAACATCCATGTGAATGTTCTTACCCCTGGTATATATGAACCATCTTCCATTTATTGCAGGGTAAGAGCATTCACACGGGCAGTTACCACAGAAAAACTGGCATCTTATTAGTTCACACCCTAACTTACCTCGTGGTAATTTGTTCATGTGCCCATCCCCTAAGGTGCCATTCTCAAAATGAAGTTAGAGGACGCAATGTCCCCTTTATACTCATAGTCAGCAACTTCGTGTTTAGGGCACTTACCCGTGGTATGGGAAAATGAGCTTCATAAGTTTCCTCTGCTTGATTTGAAGCAGGGTTTTGAACCCAAGTTTCTCAAATCTAGGTAGCACACCCTACCCACCAGATTATACTGCTTCACAGAACTACCAGATCAATTATTCACATTGATTGAGTCTTGGCCAACACTGGGGATTCAGCCAGAAACCTCTGGAGCTCAGAGCAGAAGCTCTCAACACCCATAGTATCTGAGACCTGGGTGCAGATCAGGATAGGTAGTATATGGATGGATTTTGCAAATGCTGAAGCCCATTAGGATACACACAAAAGTTCTGCAATTCTGCCTTTGCATGCCCCAAAACCCCATCCAGTGCCTAGCCAAGTTTTGCTGCATGTTGTCAGATATATACAAGCCTTAACTGGGTTCCTTCTCTCTCCTGCAATGGGATAAGAGATGGGACTGAGAGATATGCCTGTAATTTACATACATTATTACTGTATGTCCCTGATAGCATGTATAATAATGTGCTATGTATCAGCCCAACACAGGAAAGACTCTCCCTGCTCTCGGGCTTGATCTCAACCTGTGTGACCCAGCTTGGTGCCTGTGCATAGAAAATGAACAGAACTGCCCAGATATTTAAGGATAAACACAAGGCTAAGCAGCACTTTCCTGGCCCAGAATCAAACTATGAAGCAACTTGCAGGATCAAGACCTACAGGAGCTCAGAGTCTAAGACACGAGACAAAGAGATTGCTCCAATGTCTGCTGAAGTCAAGGAAAGATTTCTCTTGAGTTCGACCTGTCTTTGGAGCAGAAGCTAAAGCTAAGGAGAGGGATATATGCATGCACCTGTCCATGCATATTCATACATCTACAAAGGCATGTGTATTATATATCTATATAACTATCTTCATAATAGGTACTCCCTTTCTCCAAAGAATCCTCACAGTAGTCATTAACTGGACTTTTCTGGGAGATGTGACTGGGAGCCGCTAACACCACTCCACCAGGGAAGTGGGTGTATTTCTGCAGCTGCCTTGCTCCCATGCTCACAAAACACAAGCTGGCCATTCTCACAAACACTTCATCACTCTCATTCACTTTATCTTGTGACCCTCTACCAAAACGCCTGCAACGCACAGCCGTGCTGTCAGGTGCGTTCCCAGGTGAGGGAATGTGGGATGTGTTGTTCTCGTATGGGAGACAAGCTGTGGCTTGGACCTTCCAAGAACTGGAGCCCTCCACTCTCCTTGAACCTAACGAGAAGGTTCCCTCACTTCATCTCTTCCTCAGTCACAGAACACAATATGCCTGGCAGGAGATTCATGGCATGGCCCACATCCTCCAAGTTCTCCTTCCTCCCAGGAATCTCATAGTGAAAATGAGAAGGAAGGGGGAAGAAACACAAGATGAATGGATGGATTAAAAAAAAAAAAAGAGAGAAAGCAAGGAATTATTCTGTGGACACTAAAACTCAGGAGCACTGACTTCTCCATCCTTCTGTCTGGATTTCTGATGTCCAGGGAACATTGCACACACACACTTACTCACGTGCACACACGTGTATGCATGCACACTGCAGCCTCTCCCTCTGGGACGGCACCAGTCACACCTCTCCTCTACGTAACCGCCCATTTTTGTGAGACTTGTGGGTATCGAATACCTTAGAGAACCTCTGCCAAATGAAGGTTATTGGGCTGAGAGGTTCAAATGTCAATACGGGGATAAACAGACAGGCAGCAGGATTGCTTAAGCCTTGGTTCATGCAGAAACCAGCTGGAAGAGATGGAGTAGAGGTGCCTGAGAGCCCTCCCATGAGCCCCTCCCTGCCCCCAGGCTGCCAACTCCTCCGGGGCCAAGAAGCACATGCCCTGAGGGACATCAGTCCCTTTGCACAAGCTCTCCTCTTACAATTACAGGTCTGCCTTTTAAACACACTTAGGAAGGGCCTGAATTTCACAGAGCAGGGGGCCAGCACTGGCTGAAAATTACATAAATTACACCTGAGCTGGCTCCATCTATTCTCTCCTAATATTAAAAATGAAGTCTAACTTAGCATAGTAGTGCCTAAGGCTGAATTCATGCCTAACTTATCACTCAGACAGTTTTAATAGCAAAACCTATGTAGAGACCTTAAGTTTAGGCAGTTTAGAGGGATGTTCACGTCACTTCTCTCACTCTTCCATTATACTGATGCCACCATATCCTTCTGGCATCAAAGAAAATCCCAGGCATCTTTCCTGACAACTTTAAGATCAAGGAAATTTGAGATAAGCCAAACTCTTCCTCATTCACAGTAACAGAAACAGTCTGGGAATTTGAGGACTAGACAGCACAAGTGTGTGAATAAATTTGCACAGATCTTATCAGCAAGGTCAGCAGAACCATAAAAATCTTAAGCTCAGGAGAAGACAATATGAGTTGGTGACTTTTGCTGCAGTGATTTCAGAATCGTGATTGGTCATGAGGGTGGTCTCTGTCACGGTACCTCCACTTGGCAGCTCATTGCTGCTTACAAAGATCAGTCCAAATGAGTATTTCTTTCACAAATTATGCTTCTGTAAGGGCACTTTTCTTGAATCAGCCTTTGTTTTGTAAGCTAGCACGACAGAAAACCAAAAAGGATAGACTTTTGCAGAAATACAGATTCCTTGTCTATGGGGTCCCGCAGCTGTGGGAAGGATGAACTTAAGGATTTGGACCTGATGGAATTAGAGGGTTTGACCTAACCTTGTTCATCCAGAAGTCAGGCACCCAACTAGTCATCTCGGTTCTCTTGATTACCAACATAGAGAGACCGGCTGCTACAGAGAGTCATCGCATCCAAAGATTGACATGAAAGATAGGTCTGATGAATCATAGTGAGGAAGTATCATCCTTCATTCATTGACTAGAAAAGGAGCTTAGATGACTACCTCAGATGAGATGTCCAGCTCTGAGATGGAGTATGATGAATCCTGCTCAGCATGGCTGCAATGCGTAAGCATTATGTACATCTCTACGATAGCGTGAAGAAACCTAAACTCTTCACTCATGGTCTCTGTCGTACTGACTCATGTATGTCCAGCTGCCCAGGCTGTTATCCTCACCCCGGTGTTGGTTTTTTTTTAAACAGTGAGTCAAAGGTCCAGCACAGCTTTTCCTCCTGTACCTGAGGCTCTGCTCAATGACCCCATACTGTACATTGAAATGGGATGTGTGTGGCCTGCCTCTGCCAGAGACTGTAGGAAACTGTCTTGGTTTCCAGCTTTCTGGTTCTCATCTGTCCAGGTCACCAAGCTGTTTTTTTAGGCTTGTGGAGGGCAGAGAAGGGATATGACCAGAGGTCCCATGTCCTAAGCATGTGCTTTAGCCCCTGAATTATCTTTTTCCCCTGGTTTATCACAGAGGCTGCAATCATTAGATAGCCAAGGTCTTGCATATTGCCCTACCTTTCTTGTACTGGAGATGGACAAAACTGGGTTCTTGCATGCAAGAATCCAAGCAAGAGCCTGTATTGACCTATTTCTGGAGCTTATGTGTGGGACAGAACTTCTCAATTTATTCTCTCCGAGTACCAGTCTCAGAGGCAACAGGAGCCAACGCTAGAATCACTGATGGTGGCAGACACCACCGGTATATCCATGGCTGTAAATATATCTTAGACTACATAACCCTTGAATTAGTTTCTGCACTACAATTTGGAAACCCTTTTGGTAAACATGGCAGTTTAATTCTAATTTTAGTGGAGCTGTTGGAAAGCTGTACTGACAACACACTGCATTATGACTGAGCTTGAACCTTTCATTCACCAGGAGACTGAGACGACACATTGCGTCAGCAGGACAGATGGACTCAATGCTCGTTTCTATCACAGACTTCCCATACGCCTGTGGGCAAGTTGCATCAAGGATTTCAGTAGCCACTGTATTAGCATTTCCCTGTCTGATTCCCAATCTTCTGCTAATGTGTCTTATCTATTCTCTTTCAACTCGGTGGTTTGCCCCATCTGTCTGGATGGTATACTCTTTCAGGCAAAACCTTGTTCCCACTGTGCCCTTAGTCTTCTGTTGTAAGTGACTTTTAGGTGTTGTAATCAATCCACTAATATCCATGACCCATCCTGTCAGAAAAAGGCTATGATCCAGTAAGTTCCTTCCTTATCCAGATGATATTCTTGTTAGTAATGACTCAGGGCTAACTACCTCTTATATCCATTACTTCTTCACAATTCTGATTTAGGTATATTTAAACCAGCCTGGGGCCCAGGAGGATGGATGAGATGGTTTCTGGATTGAATGATTTAATGATGGTAGAAGCCGTTGTACCTATTATTGCAAACCTACAGTGAGATGCATCTCAACTAACACAGGGTCTCTAATATTTAGACAGCTAAATCTGTGCTGCTTAACTTCTCTCTACAGTATGTGAAGAGAAATAAGCGCTTCAATAAAAGCAACAGAGCTAATCCACTTTTCCTCACATCCAGAATGAGCTAAGGGTATTCATGGACCAGTCATTGCAATCCACTGACAAGGGGCAGCTCAATAAAATCAGTTAAGTGATCAGGTTGTAGCAATGCAGTCAACAAGTATAAGGCATAAAGCAAGAATTATGTGTCTAAATAGCCTTGTACTTACAGAAGAAGGACTTGGGGGTGTTGGTTGACGAGAAGCTCAACATGACCTGGCAACGTGCGCTTGCAGCCCAGACAGCCAACTGTATCCTGGGTCACATCAAAGGAAGCGTGACCAGCAGGTCGAGGGAGGGGATTCTGCCCCTCTACTCTGCTCTCATGAGACCCCACCTGCAGTACTGCGTCCAGCTCTGGGGCCCCCAACATAAGAAGGACATGGACCTGTTGGAGCAGGTCCAGAGGAGGGCCACGAAGATGATCAGAAGGATGATCCTATGAGCCCATAGGAGAGGGCTCTCATGAAGACAGGCTGAGAGAGTTGGGGTTGTTCAGCCTGGATAAGGCTCTAGGGAGACCTTAGAGCAGCCTTCCAGTACCTAAAGGGGCCTACAAGAAAGCCAGAGAGGGACTTTTTGCAAGGGGATGTAGTGATAGGACAAGGGGTAATGGTTTTAAACTGAAAGAGGGTAGATTTAGGTTAGATGTAAGGAAGAAATTCTTCCCTGTGAGTGCGGTGAGGCACAGAACAGGTTGCCCAGAGAAGCTGTGGCTGCCCCGTCCCTGGCAGTGTTCAAGGCCAGGTTGGATGGGGCTTGGAGCAACCTGGTCTAGTGGAAGGTGTCCCAGCCCATGGCAGGGGGGGTTGGAACTAGATGACCTTTAAAGGTCCCTTCCAACCCAAACCGTTCTATGATTCTATGATTCACTTCTGTCCTTTTCCACTTAGCCTCTTAATTGTTTTGTCTGAGCACTTCCACAAGCAAATCTTTCAGGTGGTGACCAAACCACACCTCTGCTAATGCTGCAGCAAAAGGAGCTTTCAGGCCCTGGAGATCAGGCTGCCACTTTCTTTCTCCGTAGATTTACACTATTTGTAAATGGGAACATATCCAGGCTTTGAAAAAAATCAGCACACTTTGTTCAAGCCAGCTGGTGAATGAGCTCGGCTGGACTAAGCATCCCAGCTCCTGGATCCCTCACTGCCAGAAAATAATAGACAAAATCAACACACACACCTCAAACCACCTTTAGTCCATCTTCCTAGCATCTATGCATCTACAGAAGGGTACTGTCCTCAGAGCCTTTAGGGCAGCTCTCCACCACCATTACAAAGCCAATCCACAAGGACAGGCAGCAGTCCTGTGGTGTGCAGGATCAAATGAGGCGCCCAGCTCTCCTGGTCTGGATTGGCGAGGCAAATTATTTCATGACAAATGCATCCAGGCTGCTCTTCCCATGGAAGAATGTGCAAGAAATTGATACTTCATAAGAATTGCCTTCAAACACCCTTCTGAGATATGGCATTTTTGCTCAGCTCTTCTATCCATATGTGGAATGCAACACCAGGACTTCAAGTGATGTTATTTTAAAGGTAATTCAGTCACTAAAGATGTAAAGCAACACTCACCAGGATTTTCAAAAGGGTCTTCCAATGGAAGTATCCTCTTTCAGTATTGTCTAGGAAGATCATAAAACGCCTAGATGCTCCTAGCCTTTAGGAGTGTATTCAAAGAGAAAAGAAAAGAAAAAAGAAGAAGCTGGATTCATCTGTCTAAAAGGAGATATCTTTGTCTAACCTAGTCATTCAGGATCCTCTTGCAGGCAGTGGTGAGAAAACTGGCACAGCTGGGATGTGATTCATCTCATCCGAAAGTAAATGTCTAACATACGTCAGATGAGTTGCATCTTACTTCTCGCCAGTAACACTGAAGGAAACTTGGCCAGAGACTGCTACAGTTGCAAGATGATTCTCCCTCCAGATGGGATAGGAATCAAACCTGGATCTCCCCAAAACCAGCATTGCCCAGAATTTTATGCCTCTAAAGGACCTGTGGGTCTCCAGTAAATTCTACAAATCTGTCCAGCAAGAGCTTAGACTGTCCCATTTCTTCCTGGCTACTGTAGGCTCGTAAAAAAAATGGAAAGGCTCCCTTAAGTGTGTCCCTCAGCCTGCAAAGGATTTAGAGTTGCTTTCTGTCATGCCACATAACACTGTCTAGCAACAGGCTCTATTGTTGTTCTTCTGGTGGCAGAGAGACAAACTCAATGGTAGGCTTGGCAACTGTTCAAGGAGTTCCATTCCTGCCTTCCCACCCTTTAGTAAATATCTCTATTAGACAAGGTGCACCCTTTTGGAATCAGAAGAAACCCCTGCTCTGCTCAGTGCTGTTTGGCTTCGTTTCACAGGCTTGGCTATAGCAGAGATGGGCTCTGCCTTTTCTCGCTGCTCCGTCCCACAACGTGAACTCTGTTGAATAACAGTTGACTTCCTTGGAAACCCGAATGTGCATAACCTCTGCCATAAACCCGCATATTCCAACAGAAATATAGAGGAAATACAAACCTGGAAAGTGAAATTAAGAGCTATAGGCTGGGAAAAGAGAAAAGGGTTTGATTTCAGAGAACTGAAAGTAAAACAGTCAGAGGAATTCTCCAGAATGCAAATACAACTCTTGCATCAAAAAGAGCGACTGTGTCCTCTGCTCAGATAATTGTCATGATAGGAAAGCAAGAAAGCCATTTTATATCTCTTTTTTAAAAGTTTTGAGGTGAAGTTCTATCACAAGCTTGAGTCAGTGACTTGTGGACGTGGTTGGAGGATGGTGGGAGACTCTGGATGTGTTTGAGGATAAGGAGAACTAGGAAGATGTATTTGTGCTCTGGAGTGTGCTGGATTAGAGGCGAGATTAAATGCTACAGAGAAAGCTGCAAAACAGTCAAACTGCTTAGGCTTTCGGCACCTATGCTGAGACATGACAAAATATAAGTTGGTGTGAATTTGCTGAGGAGAGGGGTAGCCTAGAGGGTTTCAGTGGTCGCCCGGATGGCATGCACATTCCTGCAATAACATACCATGGCTGCACCCATTCCAACACACCAATGAGCACTGTGCCCTACAGAGCTGTTAAAATACAGGAAGAAGATGGAGAAAAAGTCCATGTCTTGATTTTAGCCATGTGAGATTATGCCAGGCAATAGGAATTAGAGCTCATATTTTAACAGCTAGGAAATAGGCAAAAGAGCAGACTCTCAAAGGGGATTCCCGGTCTTGGGAATAATCTGACTGAACCTGGATGACAGTGGCGGAGATGTCTCTGAGCCGGCTGCCTTAACTCCTCCATAGTCTCAGAGAATTTAACCAGTCAAGCTCAGTCAAAGGACTGAGACATGAATTACACCATAAGAAAGCGCCCATTTCTCCCCAACAATAAAAGGATCCAAGAGCACCTGGCTTGGATGGAGACATCTAAACTGCAGACGCATAATGGGTAAAATGAATTCCACCCCAAGGCTTTGCTCAGTTGCCTGCAGATAGGCATCAAGTGCCACTGAGATGCTCCAAGGTTTTCTTGACTGGCCTCCATCTGCTGCCGAGAAAAAGGAACATGTCATCAGTGGAGTGTATACAGTCCCTGCCAGGCCTCTGAGGACAACCAGGGTGCCATCAAGCATCTTAACTTGAAGTAGGACCTATGCATGGGCTCCTGATGGGAACCTGGGCATCTTCATTTTTGGACTAGTGGTCTTCCCTGGAAGACAGGCTTAACTGAACACTAGAGCTGATGCATGGCAACCAGGAGAGTTTCCAAACCTGTAAGAGACATGAGGCCAGGCCAGAAATGTGAGGGTCTACCATGATCTGAGCTCTAGGAACCCCTGAGGCACTCTCCAAGGCTTCTAGACAAGCCTGCTCCAACACACTTTGAGCCTACAGAGCCCCTGTGGAGGAGGAGAAATGACCATCCAGGACACCTGAGGTGCCTTGTGAGGCCTGTGATGTGAGAAGGGAAAAGAGAAAAGCATTTCACACCAATAGACTGTGGAGGAATATCCAAGCTGGAAAAGAGTAACAGCATCCCTGCTAAGAATTGTCACTCTACCAGTGACTCTCTACAAAGCATAACTGACTATTTATTTATACCAGAACAGAAACTGTGATGAGAAGACCAAGGACACCTTGAACTCCTTTGATGGCCCAGGCTCTACAAATGCAAAACATCTCTGGGTATCAGCAACATCCAAGTGGGAAGGGGACTGTGAATACGCAGGTGACAAACAAGGAAAAGAGGCGAACAATGTCTTTGTGATGCGTAACGGCTCTCCCCTGGTTTGCAGGCTGTTTTTAAAAGCAGTGCCCTATGTTAGGAGTTCAGAACAAGGGAGTTAATGTATCAGTTCTTCTTCCCTCCCCTTGTTTTTTTGCAAGTGCCGATAGAATTTGGAGTGAACTGATGAATTTTTGCATGTTGTGCTAAGATGATAACGGGACTCAAAGCAAACCCTGACACTTTTAAAGGGACGGAAGGGGAGAAAAGCATTATGAATGGCCCAGGCTAGATGGAAACAGTTGGCATAGACGGTTTCAGGAGTGGCTTTTCTGCAACACCAACCCTGGGCCTGATCCAGCAAAGCCCTGGTGGTTACAGTATAGGAGGGCTCCTGCCCTTACAGGCTTTCCCGAGTATTTCTCTCCTTCCAGTATTAAGCCCCACTGACCTATCTTGGCTCTTACAGACCCTGGGCCTTCATTTGGCTCTCAGCGGTGTCAGCAAAGCAGAGATGGGTTTAGGGAGACAGGATGGGAACAGCTTTTACTGCAGCCTGGGGGCTGTGCCCCATCTAGCCTTAGCTGAACATGCGGACAAGACATACGTGCCTTGGCCAGCACTTCTCCCCCCTGCTATTTCCCCTTCCTTTCCACTATATTTCAATGGTTTTAACTGGCACCGTCACCCCAGCATGAGCCACCACCTGACTGGGCAGAAAGCACCAAGCTCCACTTCACCAGAAGATGGTGGGTGCCTATTTTGAGCCCCAAAAGCCCTTCTTCTTTGCAGCAATGCTCTCCATACCCCCTGCACACTCCACCTCCCCTCTTCCCAGCTGCATTTTTTGGCCCCACAGGGTTTCCTTTGGTATCCAGACTAAGAACATGAGTCCAGTCCTGCTTTGGGAAGAAAATTTCAGCATGGATGTTGGTAGGAGTAGGACCGGTCCATCCCTGCTCGCAGGAGGCCCTGGGGATGAGACTGCCTGCTCATCACACAGCCAACTGCGTCCATCGTTCATCGTGCTGCATACAGCTCAGCTGTCCAAACGGAGCATCTGTGACTCAGAGCCCGGAGGATTTCCCCTGTGACACGCTTGTGCAATGCTTGTGAAGTGCTGTCATTACGCCCAATAAAACCCTTTGAAATGCGGCCGGGATATTTGAATTATGCGCGGGAGGAATGCAAACACAAATGCTAAGCAAGGGGGAAGTGGGCGCATCAAGTCACGGTTATCCCGGTTATCCCGTTGGGCTTTTCTTGCGCTTCCATACATGCAAAGCAAAAACGTGCTCCTCGCAAGGCCTGGCACGGAACAGCCTCCTTTCCCTGCTGCTTTGCACCCGTGCTAAGCACTAACGAGGAGGGAAGAGGTGCGGAGACTGGCAGTCCCTGTCTGGAAAAGCGGCAGCATTGCTGCAGGGCTGGAGTTGAGTTGGGTCATCCCAGTTGCAGGAAGCAGGACGCAAGGAGGAAAGGGATCCCGTAGATCTGGGATGGAGACTCCGGTGAGTCAGCCTGGTTTCCCCTGGTACAATCAGCAATCCCTGATTTTTCTTTCCTAGGAGAGACCACAGACTCACAGCAAAAGTCAAGGCTCCTCCCACCTGACCCTTTAGAGGGAACAGTCAAAAAGTCTTTTTTTGGCCAACAGAGAGCAGGCCTATGGCCATCCCCCTGTTCCAACTACTCTACCTGCAGCAGGCCTAGCTGTAGAGCTGAGTCTGGAAAAAGAAATGCCATGAGCATAAGTGAAATGGCTCATCTAGGTGGCACAGGAGCTCAGAGCGGAGAAGAGGACCCAAGTTCTTCATTAATTTCATTAATGTCTACTGCCCCTGAAGCAGACAATTCTTTACCCTGCCCTGGTGCCGTGAACTGCAATAGCACCCGAGGACATGGGGCCTGTGCAGAAAGGTCTTTAGAAAGAAGGAAAGACCTGCCTTCCCTCGGTGAACCGGACAACCAAGTGTCTCGATGCTACACCCAGCCCTGCTGCAGGTTTATTGCAAGGTCCAGGGCAGGGCCTTTAAATTCTTCTACCTCTGCTTACCCAACTGCAAAATAGGAATAAAAACCATCCTCTCCCTTCCTGGGCACATAGCAGAGCTCAAGCCATGTTAGTAGGTGCTCAAGGGTTTTCAGGTGAGAAGTCTTAGAGGTGTTCAAATGTCTGTAAAGGACGTATTTTGCCTCTGGGGCTGCCTGAAAAGGGCTGGGGAGCAAAATGATTCACTTTTCCTTATCTTAGTTAGGAAAGGCTTGCTTCTTGGAAGCAATGCCTTCGTTCAGTGCTTTGACTATCAAGTTGCTGGTTTTCACGTTAACTTATCCAATAAAGTCCTCTTAAAATTGAAAGAAAAAAGCAATAAATATGTAGCAGGACAACACAATTTAATAAAATGAGTCTAAAATCTGAGCAGATGAGGGCTGTTCTTTAGCACACACTGTGCTCTCTGGGAGAGTCCCACCCTCCCTGTGTTTGAAACAGGGGCTTCTTGCTAAGACCTCGCAAAATTTTCAGTTCCTGCTGTGAGAAAGGCTTCTCGTGCAATCTTGGTCCAGTCATTTAATCCCATCAACACAGCTCCTCCACGCCTGGACTATGCCAGGAGCAACATAAATACCTTTAGAATCTGTTTCTCCAGTCCTACGACACAAAAAAACGAGCTGGGAAAATACTTCCCTTACCCTTTGCACACTGTACCCTATGCATGGACCAGACAAGGGCTGTTTCTTACCACGTAGACCTACACAGCAAGACCCCCTTTACCCAGTTGCCCTCTATTCCCATTGCTGCTTGGGTGCAAATCACCCACGCTGTGCTCCAGAAAATCCAAGCTGGTGGACAAATTGATATTTGAGAATAGGCTGAAACATCATTCCTGGATTACACGCTGCCTGGCAAAAGAGGGCCATGAAAGATGCTGTTGTAACATAGAGACGTGTATATAAAGACAATTCCCAAGCCTTGGGGCAAGGGTGGGAGAGGGCTGCATGCACAGGGATTGCGCCGGGTACAGCTGACCTGCAGCCACCTCTGCGGAGAAGCACGACGGCTCTTTAACATCGCACCGCAACCCGCTGCCGTAGCAGAGGCAATGAGGATGAACGCCATCGCCTCGGAAATGTCAAAATCCTCCACTCCAGCTAATCGAGCAGAGGAGAAGTGGGTAGATGCAATTCATATTTCCGAGCTCTAGAGATTGTTTTGGGAGCTCTGGTGCCAACGCGCATGGCTCACGCTGTCCCTTGGGTGACCTTCCACGGCTCTGCCTCCCTCCTGCCTAACGAGGGATGATCATCTCTCACTTAACACGGTTGCTCTCTGCCAAACCTAAGGTTTGCTTTCTCAACTGCGGCGCCTGCCAAGACTCAGCTTGGTTCTCCAGGATTTGCAACAAAAGGAGAAGCGGGTTTCTCATGGGATCCAGAACCTGGACTGGTTTTCACCCACCCCAGTGTAAATCAGGGGCTGTTCCACCAGCCCTGAGGGGGATAGATCCCAGGAGAGACCTGAACCAGAGCACAAGCCAGGAACTTATCCATGCGCTGCTCTTATTGCAGTGATGCCATCAAACTCTGACAGGGACACGTTCAAGTGTTGCACCTGCGTACTGTGGGAGTAATGCCACCGGGTTGCTTGTCTTTCTGTTGGCAAGGCTCCCTCCCACCCTGCTCCCACGCACTTATGTTTCCTGAATCGCAGAAAATAGAGATGGAAAGATCTTGTAGATCGCTTTCTCCAGCCCTCATGGGCTGTGAAGTGGCTGCTGCAGGATATCACGGGCTTTGGCCACCTTCATCCTACATGGATGATTCAACCAATAGAGCATCTGTGACCAGGCTTGGGGAATAAGCAAAAAGAAGCCAAGAGCAACCGCAGGTCACAGCCAGGAAAATATTCCTAACACACATCCTTCACGTCCACTTTCCAAATACCAGCCTGGCATCTCCAGTAACACTGCATTCACTCTGCCACTACTGGTTATGGCTCATCTCCTTACCCAGTTCATTACGGGGCCGATCTCATCCCACCCCACTTAGGATGTGCTACGGGTGTGCCAGAGAGCAGCAGAAGAGACAGGAGCTTCTCCACGACCAACGGGACAGAGGAAGGGACACACATCACTGCCCAAAGGGACGGGATGCCACCACACGAGGTCCCAGCCGGTGCCTATCTCCTCCCAAGAGATGTCCTCCTCCAGCCCCTCTCCAGGCACACGCTTTAACTATCTGCAGCCCTCGACATGCACCAAGCTGCCTCGCACCCCAGGAAGAACGACGTTTGAGATGCCAGCCAGCAGCTTTCTCCCACGGTGAAGAGGTCTGCCTGCACTCCCAGTGCAGCCCAGCGACCCTCTCCCATGACCATCGCCCCTAGTACCAGCTTCTTGGGCTACGGGAGGTTAAGATCCCCAGCACTGAAGCTCTGTGCTTTATTGCTGGTTTGTTTTTTTTTTTTTTTCCCCTCCTGAACCAAACCCTTCTCCCTTCTGAATCATTTCTGCATTCTGGCTGTCCTCAGACCAAGTCAGGCCTCGTGCCACTAATCAAAAAATAAATAAAATGCTTTTTCCATTCCATCTGCAGTCAGCCAAGGTAGTGCAAGTTCGCTGGAAAAAGTTTTAATTTTGGTTATGCTGCTACTGTGACTCCACACGGACCCCAGACTCCCACAGGACAGGGCACAGGTTACATTTAAACCTCCCCCACGCACGAATTCTGCTTCTGAATTTCCTAACTCTTCCTTCACTCATCCTGTCTCCTTTTTTTTTTTTAAAAAACAAACCAAAAAATGAACAGCACCAACATTTGAAAAAAAAAAAAAAAAATCCATATTTTTGCTCTTAATCTGGCCCCCTGGGTGTGGAAGAGCCTGTTGCTGCTACCAGTAGCTCCTTTCGGTTGAGCGGCGCGATGCAGTGCTGCGTTGGAGAAGGTCCCATGGGGTTTCTGTACCACAATAAATCACACCAGCGCATCCCTAAAAACTCGCCACATCAGTCCCAATGGGAACCGGTGCCTTTTTCTTTTATTATTTTTAGATCATTATTTTTAAAGCCTATTTCAACCCTCTCTGTAAATTTGTTATTTGGGATTTTTCTGTTTTTAAGAAGCCCCCATAGCTTTCCCTCTCCATCATTGCTGAAAGGACTTGGACGGAGCGTGGGAGCATCACTGCTCCGGGGGATCTTTTCCCTTTTGCTCTGCTGAGCTTTTTCCGAAGGTACCGGGCATCTGGGTCTGCACAGAACTCGTCCGGCACTGCGTGGCCTGATTTTAAACAGGTGCCCTTATACCATGGTGGGAACAACAATTTAATCAGCCGAGTAAGTAGCTTTCTTTAGAGGTAGACTGAAATTACAGTAACAGACACATGCCACTTGCTCCCCCCTGAGAAATACACACTTGATGTTTCCCCTAATTTCTTTCCCTTGGGAGGATAATTAAGCAAAACCTAGAATATCGTTTCTCAGTCCCTGCTTTTGCTCAGATTGCCTTGAAGCTGAAAGCAATGTAAGTATCCATAGCTCTGTGTGCTTTAGGATGAGTTTACGCTTTAATTAGAAACTATTATTTGCAGGGGGCACAATTTGGGGATGGTAAATTACAGATTTTCTGCTGTAAGCCGTCAAGTCGCTATGAGGTAATACTTTAAAGAGAGATGGTTGAGATGTTTGTTACTCGAACTACCAGACTAAAAAAATTCCTGGCCTTCTCTGTAGTCCCTTCAAAACCCAAACCCAACCCAAACGGCCCAAGAAGAAAGAAAAGAAGATGAAATTAGAATAAAGAAGCACGATCCCTTTGCTAAATCAGCTGGTTTGGCAGCAGGTTGTCCTTGAGTGGGAGAAAAGAAACTGCCCTCCCCGTGCTGGGATGTGCTGGGGTGCACCCCAGGGACCCCTCCAGCCCCCCAGCTCTCCCCTCTGCAGGGCTGTCCCCCAACTCCAGCCATGGGTTTATAATTTGCTTGAAAATAAATAAAGAGGGAAAGGGCAGAGAGGAGGGGGAATTTTCTGCAGCCAACGTAACAGCCCCCGGCCTCTCCTCCGAGTCCCCCACCCCAATCAAACCCTCCTTTGCATTTCCATGGCCTGAGGGGGACTTGCCTTTTTTTTTTTTTTTTACTTTTTTATTTACCCCCCCCCCCCC